>CAXARO010000961.1:0-57262 GCA_963971305.1 Arcuatula senhousia
TATCAATGAAGACAACACGCTGATTAGTAATGTTAAAACGCCCGACACTGTTGCTTCTAAAGGTGTAGGATTTCAAAATTATCGAGGTGTTATGGCTGATAAATGTTGCGCAAAGGACCAGGAAATGAATTTCGGAATACTATACAAGTATAATATAAAAACAAAGCTTAATGGAACCAATCTTATATTTGAGGTAGGACTTGCAGAGCTTAACAAAATAGACAACTACCACTACACAGGTGCTGACGAGGTTGGAGGCTGGTCATTCTATCTAGCCAACAATAAAAATAACGACGATGTGTTATTCAGTGTCCAGCATCTTTTAATCAACAAAAACATAATTAACAATTTCAGTTCAAATACTTCAGGAACAAACAAAACAGGTTTACTTCACTTCAATATAAACAGAAAAACTAATACATTCAGTGTCGTATCAAACCAAACCAAACTGTTCACGTTTACCAATGTTTTGTCAGAGAAAGACTTGTGTCCTGTCTTCGGGGTATATATCCCAAACTCCGGAATGGTTAATCTTCGTTTACTCTACTCCACAATTTTTACATGAGCTTTTGTAATTAAACTTAGATTTGTCTTTGATAACAATTCTTAAAAAAACAAAAGAATAAAAAAACAATTCTAGTCTTAGACTGATTTTCACTTTATATTTGAAATTATTCCATGTTCAAAATTTTCAAAAATATAAGACATTATATTGTTACTTACAAAGGTTCCCTCATAAAAAATGCTAAAAAAGCTTTTTTTCTGTCGTCTTCATATAACATTTCATGTTGTACATTTGTTTGGATTGAAGGTCTTTTCTTGTAATATATAGAATAAAATATATTTCAAACCATGTGATCTCAATTTTCAAATTCACCCTTTGGTTTTATTCATAAATTACAAGACTATGCACCTTTATATTACATACTGGATGAAAAAATATGTAAACAAAAACGCTTTCATTTAGCACAGTATTACAAGTATGTTGGAATGTAAAATATAGTTTTTATTATATGTTTTAATTGCTTTTTTGGTGATAGATTTTTTATTTGTTTTAGCAAGTAAATAGTAATAATGAATGCAAACGTTGTGGTTTCGCTTAAATTAGTGTCCTACAACAACACCACGTTTTTGTTAAAAAATATGAGTGTAAATTTCACAATTCACCAAAACTATGAGGTGTTTCATCCCCTGTGCATATATTGATCACAATCATAATTTCCGTTTAGATCATTTAAAGCTATTTATATTTAAAATCATTATTTGAAAAACAAATAATATGGTACGACTAAGTGTAAAACAAGTATACTCTAGCTTCAAACCAGAAGTCGCGTTTTGTGGATCAATTTCAGAATGCCTAAATCATCCAAGCTAGCTTCAGATAATGTTTTCGCACCTGCACAAACTTAAATGCAGATCAACTTTTCAACGGAATGAAATTTGTTTTTTTCCCCTTCATACATGTTTATGACTTACTAATTTACGCAAGTTATACCAACGAATAATTAAAACAATATTTTATACAATTCATGTTTTATAATAATACACTCACTTTTTAAACATAAATGCATTTGTACAACTCATTATTTTGAATTGGAAATGTATCAACATATTCAAGCTTGGTAAACCTCAAGATGTGTGATGTTTTCATTATTACTTAATTAATGTAAAATTGTTGTCTTGAAATGTTATTTGAATTGATATTTATTTAATTGTTTTAAATCGTTTGAAAAAGTACTTCATTATCATAGTTTCGTTGTACAAATGCAATGTAGAACCAGTTTAATATTTTGTACAATTTATTTTTGATCATTATCCAGTTTTGAAACATGATTGAAATTTCTTTGTACAACCAATCCTTTTTGGAGTGGAAATGTGCATCAATACGTGTATTAACATAATTAAGCCTGTTAAATCTTAATATTTGTGCTTGTTTTATTTCTACATCATTGATGTTTATTTTTTGCCTTGTAATGACTTGTTAATTGATGTGTATTTTATTGGTTCATATCGGTTGAAAAATGTACTTTATTCATTTAATCATATTTTCATTATACACATGCATGGTATAAACAGCTTAAAAGTATATATTATTTGCTCACTCAAGGTATATGAATGCTCTGAACATTTCTTATTGTCTTGTTATCGTAGTTAAAGATTAAATCGACATCGTTTTGTTGAAAAATTAGTATTGTCAATCCCTTGTACCTGAATAAATATATTTTCTTTCCGTTTTACCTACACATGATTTGTATAAACAGCATCTACCGGATTTATTAAGTGCTAATACTTGAACCCTTAGTGCATAGAGACATTTATTGTAGACATAATTTCAGATAAAGATCTTTTATCTCTAAAAAGTCCAAAAATGGTCTTGAAATAACATAAATTTTACCATGGTTCTTTGCAAAGAATGTACGATTTATAGGGCGTTCAAACAATTAATGTGTACTTGTACAACCCGATGATGTGTGGTGGAATTATTTTGTTCATATATATATATCTACAGAACTCGGCTAGTTTCATCAATGTGTTATTTGATTTTTCTATAACAATGTATAATTTATACGGAATTGTAAATCCTTTTTTTATTGTTTCAAATCGTTTGAAAAAAAATATTCATAATTATTCATAACGCTAAAACAAGCATTAATTTAGAAAACCCACAATGTAAAACCCCTTTGCAGTCTTCAACGAATCCAGTAGGCACTGCTCGTCGCTCTACAATCGTTCCAAGGACAAATAAAATGCATATGATACAAATTAAGTCCAGAAATTGTCATCGATAGACCCAGTTTAAAGGTATATGTTGGCTTACTTATTTAGTTTTATGAACATTGTGTTTTGATTTTTTATCAAGCAGAGTACTAAATTATCTTCTTTTTGATTTTAAAATTTGTGTTGAATGTCATTTGTATACAAATTTTCCTTCAGTTCTGCAATAAAGATGATTTGTTATACATATCCTGGCTTACATTGTATTGAGTGTTTTTACTTGAATTGTAAGTTAAGTTCTTTTGCCTTTAGTTCACAGTTTGAATGAGGATCACGTACTTCTTAAACGAACACAACAGTAAAATGAGTTCTACTATTATACTTGTCACCCTTTTTTAAGGTACAAAGTACCAAAGTACCAATTTAAAACGGGTAATAAAAACAATGAAATGTGGTTATTGTGTACATGCATAATTAAATGAGTGATCTTTTATCACCTGAAGTTTAGCAAGAACTTGGATGACTTCTTAAACGAATGCGAAGATAAAATGAGTTAAATGTGGTAATGATGTACATGCATTATTAAATAATGAATATTTTATCATTTGCAGCTGAGTCAAAAACTTGAATGGCTCATAAACGAGTATCAAACATGAGTATGACGATTGTTTGTGATAAAAGTCGTGGATCTCTTGTATAGAGGTAACGGTTATAGACCAAATGGTTTCAAAAATTGCGAAATGCAATACCAAAACTGGTATAACCAAAAACAAAGCTTGCTGTTTTCCGTTGTGATTTTTTGAATTGCTGTTTGTTTATGTTTGTTGTGTCGCGTACACTTATTCCACATCTCAATAACGTATATAAAACGGTTAATTTGGTTATGCTGTGTATCGATATTCTAAGGAGTAACCTCTCATCAGGAGCATTTGAAACAAAATATTGGAAGGTCTCAAACCATCAAAAGAATCGAATAAAAGTACTTAAAGAAGCTAAAAGGTTTGAACAGAGAAGCATAGTCCAGCACCGACGATATCGACCATTTGCAGTACAAGGAAAGAAACATGGTGTTTTAAACAATTTAAAATTTAACAATCGGGAATTTCAATAACAAAAATATATTAGACATTTGCTTGTTAATTCGTGCCAGACAAGTCTGACGACCAGGGTTTTGATTACCCTAGGGGACTTCTAGTCCACCAACTGTGGTTATCAACCCAGTGATTTCAAAATACAATACCAAAAACGGGTATAAAAACGGTAAATTTGGTTATGCTGTTTATAGATATTTCAAAGAGTTACCTCTCTTCAGCAGCGTATGAAACAAAACATTTGAAGGTTAAAAGCAAAAAGTATTGAATGAAAAGTATTCAAAGCCAAAAAGTTCGAACATGAAAGGTATATTCAGCACCGAAAATATCTACCATGTGCAGTAAAAAGAAAGAAACCTGTTGTTTTTAAACAAGTTATAATTTAACAATTGGGAATTTCAATATAACTCTAATGGTCGATTCTTCAAAGAGAAGTCTGAAAACCATACTTTTGATAATTCCCGGGGTCCTCTGGTCCATAATCAACGGTTATTGACCCGGTGATTTCAAAATACAATACCAAAAACGATTTATTTGGTTATGCTGTATACAAAATACGTAACCGGTTTATTTTTGCTATATCTACACATGTAAAAAAATAGCAGTGTTTATAACATGATTTGGGGGGTAAAAAGACATATAAAAACAACAATTAAAAATGAACAATAAATAAACAAAACACAGTTCAAACCTAAACTTCATTTGGAAAATCGAAAATTAAAAAGGTTCAGTTGTTACCGAAGAGGGTTACACGTTAAAAAGGAAGAAAAACATTTTTGACGATACATGTAGTATAACCATTACATGTAAAATGAGAAAGTTAACAAATCATTAAAACAGTCCAAGGTAGTGGCTTCCTGCAGGTAATTAGATTTCCTCTTTCGTACAAAAATCAATTTCACAACATCCAGTTATACAAGTACATTAATTGTTTGAAACTCCCAAAGTTATGAAAACTTTTGAAAGAATCAGAGGTGCCAATGGTGTATCTAAATGTCAAAAGTCCGAAAGGGCAGAGACAAAACCAATAAAAACCAACAAGAATGGGACAAAAACAGACAACATGCAAAACATGGAAACACAAAATAACTGAATATCAATCAACAACGCAAACTCTAGTCGAAACATGAGTGAACTCATGTGCCCCGGAAGAGAAACCAGAGAGAACAGACACCATTGCTCGCGCAAATTAACAGACATGATATTTTGAATTTTCTACCGTGAAAAGTTTCCATACCAATTTCATTTTCTAAGGACATCATCCTTCTACCAGTTTTGGCCTAAAATTTGACCGGAAAAGATTTATCCCCCTTTTCAGCCTTTTGTGCCTGGCTTTAATTTTCATTTCAAATGAAAATGTTTAAACAATATGTTTTACTGTAAGACGACAAGCCAACCTAAATAACACACAACTTAAACTGAACAAAATTTGAATGTTTCGTCAAAGTTTTTTTTTTCTAAGAAACAATTTAGACATTAAATCATGTTCTATATGAATTGTCTTTTCACTTTAGATATTTCCATCACTGGTGCATACCCTTTGGTGTTACATTACATCGAAATGTGTGTTTTTAAGATACACATTTCAAATATACCATAAAATTAACTGGCGTTTGCGTTTTAACTTTGAAATTGTACTTGTAAAAATATATAGGGTGGTGCTAAACTTATGGTGGAGTGTATATATTGTATCTAGTAGCAATTTCCTGCAAAATGTTTACCCTTCAAAGGTCCTCATGTAGCTAATAAAATAGATGTCATATACAACTGAATATCAAGAAGCCATTATATGATCAAAAAATTAGCATGGAAATAATCATACTAAAAGTATACCCCTGACAATTTAGATTAAACATTGTAAAGATTCAGTAAAATCTTGCAAAAAAAAAGAATATGTTGTGAGGAAGAGCACCATTTGCATACATTCGTTTTATTTATAAATATATTTGATTATAATTAAGTAATTAGGCACATTTTATCAATATGATTAAAATTTGTATTCTTAAAGTAGTCTAAATTCACAGCTTAAGTATGGTCAAGGGAGGTAATTTGGCAAAAACATGAAAATTCATCGTTTTTGGCTCCTATCTTTGCTTGTACGTAAAAATCAAGGCAAGAAACCCCCCTTTAAATTGATTTAAGATGATGAATTGTTGCAAGATCTATAAAATGTCAAAAATGAGGGAAATCCATTGACAGGAAAAAAAGTAATGGAACATATTTGTGTGTTTTTAGGGTTTTTCCTACATAATTCATAGTAAAATAGTGATACTTTAACTTGATATAACTCGAAAAGTAGGGGAGAAACCCATGAATTTTGAATCAAATTATGAAAGAGTACATCATTTTGGACATTTATGCCAATTTTTAAGAAAATCTATTGACAAATTAATTTTGGCCCCAAGTGCCACGCTCTACCTTAAGTACTATTAAGAAAAAAACAACATAACAGCCATCGGCAACACAAACTCAAGTAGTTACGCGAGTGAAGTCATGGGCTCATGGAGATAATGTAATTACTGTTAAGGTGACGGTTAGTCTATCGTATCAAATCCGACTGTACACATCAATGTATTCCATAGACCTGTGAATTTAAAGATGTTATAAAACTTGAAGGAGTCCTTGATTTATCTTATCTGGTCAAAAATTGTTAAATATATATAATTTAAGACATCAGATTTGTACAGGCTCCACCAAACAAAAAAGATGTTTTTTTTTTTAAATTTTGTAAAGAAGAATTTCTTCTTAGGAATTTTTTCCTTAACTTCTAGTGTCATATCTCTTAATTTTTTGGGGGATATTTGAGTAAATATATGTTTTTATCTAAATCAGTTTAATTTCATTGTAAACATCTAACGAATTAAAAACCTAGTTAACATTCACAAAAATCTTCACATGTTTGTCACACCGGCATATCAAATGAGCCGAAAGTACAACGTACTAGTATATCTTGGTCTAGACGATAGATGTACATGTACAGTACTAGGGTCAAAATTGAAAGCGCATAAAAACAAAAGCAAAACATTGAAATGAAAATTTAAGTGAGGTTTTCATGTTATTTTGGTATTAATTTAAACATTTTTTATAAACGAACATAATCACAATAAATGCAAATATTATATGTCATGAAGAAGTGTTAGCAACGCTTAAGATTGTTGTTTCCTCAATGCTTCATTCTTAAATAGTATAATAAATACAATAATACATACATGTTATTAAGACTTCTTTTCAAATTTCTCTTTTAGGTGCACAATTGCATCATAAAGCATGCATATGCAAAGAATCATCAAAGACTGGCTCTCTCCTATAACGCCATTCTCCGTATTATTGTTGACATCCTCTTACTGAAGATTTCTCGATTTTGTGATGATTTTCTACGTCTCATATGTTTTATATCATATATTACGCATCACATTTGGTTCATTACTTAAAGCTTGCGATGATAACATGTTTTTTTCTCGGCAGAGCGTCACGTCTGACACAAAAATTGTTATCACAAGGTTGTGTTGCCCCTCTGTTGCTGTTGTCTTTCAAGAAATTTTACTGTAAACATCATGCAATCATAGACAAATATCGGATTTCAATCTCTCAGATGAGTGCAGATGTTGGTTTGTCATAGAGTTTTGTTTTGTCTTCCTTTACCGGATTTGACACACTGTATTGTAAAATTGTCAGCGCAAAAGGTGTGCTATAGCAAGCAGGAACCGCCTCTCGTCCGGAGCACCTGAGTTTACTCTCATTACGATTAGAGTTCGCGTTGTTAATTGATATTCAGTAGTTTATGTGTTTCCGTTTTTTATAAATGTTGCCTGTTTTGTCGTGCTGTCCTTGGTTGTGTTAACTAGTTTCGTCTCTGCCCTTTCAGGCTGTAATATGTGTATGTCCCATTGGTACCTCTTCTTCTATCATGATGTCTTAATGTTTTTAGATATTTACAAAAACACATTATCAATTAAAGATAACTATTTGATAAATTGTTTTGCAATTTTGACTTTCAAAATCAAGAATTCGTTATTTATTTCAAATATTAGTGGCCCATGTTCATAAAAATAAAAAAGTCCACATTTCATTGTAACAGTTAATGTATTGGATTTCAAGTTCAACTCGTGTTCTTTTTCTTGGTTTTAATCCCCTTTTCTAAACCTTCACCATTATACTTTTATAGGAAATTCTAAAATAAAAATGTTTTAATTATAACCTAATATTTATCTTCAATATCCAATTTATCTTTTTGATCGAATGAACTTATTGTTTATATCGAAAAAACATTTTTTTATAACAATTAACAAATAAACATGAATAATGATTGAAATAATTCTTTTAGAAATAATATTTTAATCAATTATTATTAACTAAATTGCTTCAGCACTTTAGAAACATTATTTTTTTTTCCTTTTCATATATTTTATTTACTAGACTTTGATGACTATCGACCGAGAAGTCTAAAATCTGTGTCAAATATTGCCGTGAACTCTAAAAACTAGGTCGAGTAATGTTGAGAACTCTAAAAATCTTTCATGTCTTTAGTTGGATATAATCAAGACATATTTCCAGGTCGAGTACAGGTTGATATTATATCGGGAACAAGATAAGACTTGGACGAGTACACTTTCAGACTGGTCAAGTATAAATTGACATTTTTAATAATAGAATTGGACTTTCCATAAAAAATATTCCGTTATTGGTATTACCACTTTTTTATGATCTGTATAGATCTTTTCATATCCAAACTATTACGAAGTAAGGCCCGCGAAAACATCCAGTCCGTGCACACAAGCCTCGTGGTTAAAATTCATTGTAAACTTGACTCTCAAACGGAGTTGATTTTTTTTTGTTTTCAAAACACCCTTACCCATCCATCTTTTAAGACAATTTTCTGCTGCTCTTAGATTTTATTTCCAGGATTGTGTAAGCAGAACAAAGATATATGATCTTGAATCTTTCATTACCGTTTGATCAGCCTTCGGTAACTTTTCACCAAGCGACAAGTTTGTTGTATTAAATGATGTTGAATATTTCATTCTAATTAAAATGCCATGAGATATTTACAACAAACACTAGCTTGTCATATTTTTTAACCATTCTGAGCGATAAAAGCCCTTACATTCGTCATTTTGGTTGGTTTTATTGCGTCATTTAGCAAATGCCGAGTTCAAGGCAAAGTTCAAAATTTGGTGTCGATCATCTGCATCTAGCAATTTCTCGTTAACTACTAGTACATAATAGTTAACTTGGTATTGCAGCATTCGTGTTCCAATTCTATTGCATTGATATAAATAATTATGGTCGAGTAATTTAAAATTATTTAGAATGGTCGAGTAACAACTAATAGAGTCGAATACAAACATAGGTCGTACCAGACTCTTAGTAGTTTGTGGTGCAGTAAGGCGTTATCCAAGTCCTTTTCTGATAGCTTCAACAAAAAAGATGTTATATTAAACGATGAATTGATGTTAAATGACCTTAATAATGTGCTTATATTATATTCTTTGTAATTTGGATTGAATGATCAGAAAAAAAGACTTTGTAATAATACCTTTCTTTCCTCCAAATTAGTTGTCATGGCATATTTTGCTGTTAACAATAAATATCAAGCATAAAGCAAATTAATGGATCTTTAAAATAAAAAAAGTAAATTGTTGGGATTTAAAAAGATAGTTTTATATATTGAGAAAATTGACAGTGTTCCAATGACTGTATTTTCCTTAAGAAGGCTGAGGGCATAAAACGGAGCACCCTTTTAGTCATCTTGCAAACTTTTAGCCTATATTGCAGTTTAAAGACTTGTTACAGCATAAATGATGTAATTTTTTTTTATTTTAGTTTATTAATAAAGAAAACAAGATAAACACTTCAAAAGATATTAAGCTTTTTTCTAAAAAAAACCTGATTTCCGAGGAGATAATTGGCAGGAAAATGTGTGACTTATTTGTACAAAGTTATGTGTTGGAAAATTTAGTTTTCCTTAAATATTTTGAAAAGGAGTACCATAACCCCATGTTTTATTATTGAAACCAAGATTAAATCCCATTTCTGTTATTTTACACAAATTTGTAGGAATTTCTATGTCAGATTTTAAAAATATATGCATTTTATCAATTTTTCCTTTACATTTTTTTTCAAAAATACAAGATTGATACCCAATTATTTCAAAGATGACCATGGTGACCTATTGTATTTATTGTACATTTTGAATGATCATACTAATGTCAATTTACTATAAAAGTTTTAAAAAAGATCCTCTGTCAAAATTTTAGACCCTCCAGCCTCCTTAAGAACTTCTTGCGCTAAACAAACAGCTCTGTACTAAAAACGTTAAAGCATGGGCTGACGCAACACAAGATTGTTTATAAAATGTTCCTTGATGTTAAAGGACTTTTCTGTGTTAATAGAAATTCCATACTTGTGTCTTAAGTAGTGAACATTTGATCTTTGCATATACATGACATAGAAAGACTTTTAAACAGTGCGTTATTGTATATCTACTAAATCAGAGAGTTTTCGCCGTATTCATGCCTCTTGTCAGCTTTTTATTCTAAAAACCATACATATACAAGTTGACAAAAAGGCATTGTTATAAAAGAATTATATTATGCAACAAAATTTTTGAATGCAAAAATGTTAATCCATAATAATCAACGCATTTTCATTTACTGTTGCCTAATGTCGCTTTTTTTTTGGTTTTGGATAAACCAACAGAAAATAGAACAAATATCTTGTTTATAAAATGCTCTTTAAAACTGAAGGACTTTTCTGTGTTAATAGAAATTCCACCCTTGTGTCTTTAGTTGTACACATTTGATCTTTGCACTTTTGATAAGTAAGTAATATAAAAAGTAGAGACAATAAAATAAGTAGGTTGGTTAAACCACACATAAAAGGTAAAAATATCAAATATAAAACTAATATAAATTAATAAAGAATACATCTAAAATCTAAAAAGCCCAAATTTTCGGCTTTCAGCCTTCGTCGGGGGCAGAGCAAAGAAAAAAAAATCACGACCGCCACGGTCTGAGGACAACCAACAAGTGAATATAGTAAAAAGTGTTCACTAGATAAAAACAACCACGTCATCATCACCAAAATCCTGAACTGAGCAATATAACAATAGGCCAAATCATACCCAAAGAATCAAATTAAGTAAATTACTAAGAAATGATTTGATTTTTGACATTGATGCCGAAAGGACGTGCTGTTCCCAGGAATTTTATTATTCTCTGCTCAAGGATCTGTCTTTGTTTCTCGCCGTGATAGGTTTGAAGCAGAACCGTGACTTGCATATCTTTTATACTGTGGCCGGACCCTCGAAAATGCTCCCCAACTGGACATTCAGTATCTCTGGTGACACTGTTTTTGTGTTCCACAAAACGGTCCCCGAGTCTCCGACAAGTTTCACCAACATAAATCATGGAACATCGCTTACATCTTATAGCGTATACGACGTTTTCGGTGATGCAGGTGAACCCATCCTTCAGTTGGAAAGTTTTCGAGGGACCAACCACAGCATCGGTCTCCCATGTGAACGGACAAGTAGAGCAGCGAGTTCTTTTACAAGGACGTGTACCTTTGTAGCTGGCGGGTCGACGTGACGACCTATACGAACTGCTGACCAGGTGCTGTTTAAGACTCTTGCCCTTTCTAAAAGCCGTAATAGGGGTAGAGTCAGCAAAAAGAGTGGACATATACTCATCTTTGAGGACAATGGATTTAAAGTTGCGAATAAGGATGTTCTGGATGGCAACATTGTGAGGGTGATAAGTAAGGACTAACGGAACACGATCATTGGTGCTCTTCACCCGGGGCTCCATTGCCTCGCGTCTGTTCACACGGGAAACCGAGGACACGGCCCTGTCCAAGACTTAGTCGCAGTTTCTGAGGCTTCGTCGTATCTGCAATGACGATAAGGATTTTGGGATCCAGTGTAACAAGATGAGATCTTTCTTCACGAAGAGAGGTTATCCTGACTAAGTCTTGGACAGGGCCGTGTAAATTATAAATACCATACTTGTAGCAGTTTTCAAAACGAATGGTTTAAAAAGAATCTTATCATGCAAAAAATGTAAGTTAGAGTAAAAATGTTAGGAACAACGCATTTTTCATTTACTCTTGCTTAATGTCGCTCTAATTTGTATATTGGATAATGTGGTAATAATAACTGTTGTCAATAATGTATACGCATTATTCTTCGTCTTTTGTCTTTTTCATACAGAATTTCCATCGACTTGTTAATATATTATCTTTTGTAAATCTACATACGAATCATTTTGATTTTGTTTTAATATTTTCTAAAGGATTCAGTACTAAGCGATGTCGAATAGAAAGGATATTACCTATACGGAAGATGTACCGTACCAAACCGAGTTAACAAGTTCGGCTGATACGTACCAACCTTTATGTTCCGAAACAGATGTGAGTTGTCATGTTTACATGTCAGTTGACAACATGTCAACAGGCAAAGCAGAGCAGATAAGAATTATTCCTGATGAACATGATTATATACCAGTGAAAAATCGAACGTCATGCGAACCGTCGCTTGCAAAGTTACCAGACCAGACAAGGACGACTGGAAAAAGCCTAAATGAACCGGGATATATACCAATGACCGACCACACTCCAAACAGACGGAAAGATCAGAATGAGCAGACAAGGAATACGGGAAGAAGCCTTGATGAACATGGATATATACCAATGACCGACCACACTCAAAACAGACAGAAAGATCATGCAATTGCCGATGAAAACCATGCATATTTGGTTCTTGTTGGAGAAACTGCAAATCAAACATCTGTAGAACCGAGAGCAGAATCCGAAGTCTCAAAGCAGATTCTGACGACTAACACAGACGGCATGCAGTATGCATACGCATATGAAACAATATGCAACCCACTGTTACTTCAAAATGCAGAATGTACACGTGCAGCTAAATATTTTGCAGAAAATAGATATAAAGCAACCACCGATAAACCGTGTCAAAGCAGTAATAATGAAAGTATTAAAATAGACCGAACAAGTTATGAATATAACACCACTGAGGATGAACAATTAGAACACATAAAGCAAAATACCGACACAAATTCCGAGGTGAGTAACCATTATGACATGTATGATGTTATAACGATCGACAATGAATCACTGGATTATGCAGATAGGAATACGGCAACAGATTTCGAAGAAAATAATGAAAACATTCTCGAATCTGTAACTGAAACTCGGGCAGAAAAACAGCGGAATAAACCAGAGATGAGCAGAGGGCAAGCCAATCAACGAATCTGTCATACAAAACGAATGACAATAGCGGTACTCATAGTCGTTTTTTGCATAGTGGTTTTTGGAGCATCTTTTGGAATTGAACATTTATTCGGCCATCATTTACCCAGTAGAGGTAAGTCCGTTATTGTTTAAGGGGGTCTTA
This sequence comes from Arcuatula senhousia, assembly GCA_963971305.1. Lineage (NCBI taxonomy): Eukaryota > Metazoa > Mollusca > Bivalvia > Mytilida > Mytilidae > Arcuatula > Arcuatula senhousia. The sequence goes on from CAXARO010000961.1 coordinate 13,219, forward strand.
CTCTGGTTCACTTTTCGGGTGACCAGTTTTAGTGTGTTCCTTGTAACTTGAGTTCGCGTTTTTTATTGATTTTCAGTAGTTTTTGTGTTTCTGTGTTTTACATGTTGTTCGGTTTTTTGTCCCGTTCTCGTTTGTGTTTACTGGCTATGTCTCCGCCCTGTCGGACTTTTGACTTTTTTCGGATGCCTTATTGTATCTCTGCTTCTCTCATCCCCCAAAAACCTTCATTTTATTTTTTTCATTAACTGCACATGTTATCAAACATGTTATCTATATCTTTATAAGACCAAACAGATAAATCAAACTGAGATCTAAGTAGCATTCACATTACTTGACTTTTGTTTCATGCATACTAGACGAATGTACAGATGGGACCAAACCTAACCTGTACAAAAGAGAACTAAGAGCAGACCTGAGGTTCACTTTTCTGGTCTGGTCTGGTTCACTTAACCAAACCAAGTAGCAGACCTAGGTCCGCTTTTCTGGTTTGGTTTGGTTCGGAAAGCAGACCAGACCTCATCACAGGTCTGGTTCAGTCAGAGCAGACCAGACCTACAAGTTCTGGTCTGGTCTGCTTTCAAGAGTGAACCGGACCTAAATGAAGGTTCGGTCTAGTTCTGGTCTGGTCTGCTTTGAGTGAACCAGACTTAGAGCGGACCAGACCTAATATTAAGTTCTGGTCTGGTTTACTAGCCGGCGGACTTCGGGCGGACCAGACCTGCCTAGTTCGGGTTCGCCTTTAATTCCTACATAATTAATCTAACAAAACTTAAGGTTTGGACTGACACAAGCCTTTAATGTAGAACAAGAAGAACAATATTTTTAGTAATAAATATCAACAACAATCATAAATTTTAGTTAATATGTTGATGCACCAAAAGGGGCGATCTTACCAAAACAGCAAATATTATAACCGTTACTTTCCCCCACATCATTTCCCCCTTCGATCAGAGTGACTTTGGTTTTGCAAGAAATTGAATGGTGAAACTTCAAACTGGACATCACATGCTGGAGAGAAGATTGAATAATCTAGACATTCAACGTACACAGTTTTGTTAGTAGGTAAAAGATCTATCATTACGCACAAGAGTCAAGATTTTATGGTGATATATTATTAGCTGAGAAGGGCACACACAATCACAAAATAATACGCTCTGGTGAGCTTTAGTAACTACTAAAAAATGTTACCTTCTGTTTAAGTAACGATTCCCACCCATTACTTTCAACAAATCACAGCCACATGAATGACACGGCCACACCAGAGGCAGCTCTCGAGTACCCAAGCAACAACTTATGGCCTGAGCTTTATATACATTGTATAGGCACAGGATACGATTACGGCAAAACCGTAACAATAAGAAATTTTTATTGTTACGGCAAAGACGATAATCGGGAACGGATGACGGGGCGGAGACCAAATCAATTACAACTGTAACAATAAGAATTGTCTTATTATTACGGCATGTATTAATTATTACGGCAAATCTTTTTATGAACGAGACACATTAGAAATTTACCAAATATTAGATATTTTATAGTTACTTTCTTCCCAAATTAACACTTTTCAATTTATTAGTTTATGCGAAATTGGATACTTACAACAGATTTAAACGTGTAGCTTTTTCTGACATTGTTGCCGAAAACATAACTGAGGCACTGACTGGGTCGCCGACACAAATTTAAGACGAAACATTAACATAAGTAGAATAAAGTGACTTTATACCCCCGGCGGATAGAAGGAACTTGCATCAAATAGAAAATCATGAGATGTGCAATAAGTGTACGCGACACAGCCAACAATCAAGTGGCAATTCAGAAAAACCACAATGGACAACCGCCAGCAGCCTTCAACGAGGCCAGTAGGCGCTGCTCACGGTTCTGCAATTGGCCCATGGTCTAAATAAAATGCATTTAATTTAACCCATTCCTGAAAGCTGGAAAGAAATTGCAAACTGAAACTGCAAAGTTTGTTCCATTGATGTCCACACTGCGGCATCCCTGATCTGTGTTGGATGTCTTGAATAGTTTCAACAGAAATGCACAGAATAAAAACAAAACCCGAAAACCAATCATTAATTGTGTGGCTTGTGCTATAAGTTATAAAAATAAAATTGAGTTAAATTGAGATTATCTAAGTATTTTTGCCCGCTTGTTTTATATATATAAATCAATAAAATGTTAAGCCACTCTATATATAATTTCATATCGTTACAATATCGATTTGCCGTAATAATAAGAAAGTTCTTATTTAATTGCCATGTCTTTATTCTGGATGTGTCGCGTACACTTAATTTCTTTATAGTCTAATAATATATATCCAATCTGTTGTAAATATTTTTATTTAATTTTGAGACCCATTTATATTAATAAAAAAACAGGAATTTAAAAAATCACAATGGAAAACAGCCAGCAGTCTTCAACATGACCATAGGTCACTGCTTGCCATCTTGCATTGACCCAAGACTAAAAATACAATACATAAGTTTCATAAAACGATCCCTAAATTATCAACGAAAGACCAATTTCTGGACATAAAACAATAAACAGAGAGATGGCAGAGAAAAACAAAAGCTTTGACAAAGATTCCTGGCACAAACAAAATGTGACGGGGCTAAACTAGTTAGACACTTTAAGTTTTTCATGAAATATCAGGAAATAAACAAAAAAATAATTGTATTGTATAGATAAACCATTTATTGACGTTTCGTCCTTAGTCCATTATTACCATTGCTTTCATGTTTGTTGACCTCTTGACCTTTGACATAAAAAGTATCTAGAAATATATGGAATTATTGGAAATCGAATAGATCAAATGTGCAACCTGTGTTTTTGGCAAATAGTCAGTTATCCCCCACCAGTGGAAGATACTGTAATTTCCTTAAAATTTTTTACCTGTAAACCCTGTGGAAGAGACTGGGTATCGAAACTTTTTGCACGTTTGATTTTTAAAAGTATCAGTATTCTAAATATTATTATGTATCTTTCTCGTTCAATGTATTCCCTATTTTTGTCGGTATATTGTGAGTTATCTCCCATTTGCAGAGTTATCTTCTCTTTCCAGAAGGTACTGTGTGGAAAAATAAGTTTTTCTGCATATATTTTTTAATTTGTCAAAAAATGTCCAGATGTAAAATATGATTAATTTGAAAAAAGTATATACAATGTAACATGTTTTCCTGATTTAATAGGGTCTGCTAAGCCCTCTGAATAATTAAAAAAAAATAAAACCCATTCATTAGTCCCATTCATTGCAATGGAATATACCCACCGTAATGGAGACAGCTCTTATAGATGGGAGATAACTCTATTTACGAAAAAAGGGAATAATATATAAATGTAATACATTTTGTACCGGGGTATAGTGCATGTAGTGTCTGTGGCCCATTGTGTGATTTACTGTCACATGTACTGGTAAATTCACTCTTTTCTCAGTATGCATTTCCATGATTCAAAAGTTAGCATTCACTATATACATGATATAAGCTAGAACAATTACTCAAACAGAAAGAAAAAAAGTATTGATAAGAAAATTGTGAAGTCCACCAAACTGGTTCAAAAATGCCCTTCGACAAAAAAAAATAAATGAAAATGTCATATTTGAAAATAGCACATAACTGAAAATGGTTATTTAAAAAAAAAGTTTTTGGTGATGCCCTTGACTAGTTATGATGTGTAATCATATACATAATACTTCTTGAAGTCTGGATATATATTTTTTTTCCCCACAAAATGTTGATGATCTGATTGCTCTAATGTGTTGTTTTACAAGGAAACATTAGCCAAACCTTTCTGTTCTTACAAATAATTTGCCATCTAATTTTTAAAAAGGAATTTGTTGTAAACATGGCAAAATGCTCTCATAATTTCATTTAGACAACAATAATAAAAGAGTTAACACAAAGTAAAGTGGGCTGTGTTGCGTACACTTATTCCACATCTCATTATTTTCTACAATTTATGCCTGAAATAAAATAGGGTCGGTAGGTAGGCATTTATTTATTTTTTTTTTACCTTGAGTTAATGGGGAGTTGATTTCAAGTTTTATGGTGCTTATTTAAAAAAATGGAAATACAAATGCTAGGGTCGGCATGAAAAACTAGGGTAGTTAGGGAAACCAGAAACACACATGTATACTTTTTTTTTGGCCTTACAATATTATTTTTTTAAACTTGCTACATACATCATGTACATGTATTTAAGATGAACATTGTGATGAAGAGATGTGGATTTTTAACTAGTTTATCTACATTTATATTTTTACCTAAATTTAATATTTTAGTTGTACCATTGTAAAATTTAGATATTTCCATGTTTTATGTTTTTTCTGTGTGCTTAAATAAAATTAAAAAAATGAATAGATAAAAAATAAAAACAAAGATTGCAAGAAATGAAAAAAAAAATGATTTTTTTTTAATTCATCCAAAATTTAGATATGCACTTTAAAATGTCACATTTTTTTTTATCAATTAGTTATTTTCACTGCCTCATACATGTCATATGTTTTTTTTTTGGAATTTAAACATTTGATTTTAAAAGGGCCATAATAATGCCAAAAAGTTTATTTGTTGAATTTACCTATAAAATTTGCACCTGTGTTAATTAACATGGTGTTTATGGTTTCACGGTTTCATGGTGACATAATCATTTATGATACTTTTCCTGTCAAAAATTGCTTAATTAGAGGGATTACATAACAGGTAAAAAAGGTGTGAAAATAAAAGGATGCAGGAAGTTTATTTGATGAATTTACAAAGGTCACCTGGACACTTGACCAATCAAAATCAAAATAAAACAAATTTCATTCATTACTGCACATTTTACAATTTCAATCATTTCCAAAACCAGCCAGTCTCTGATACAGTTGATTTAATCTATCTCTGAAATCTACAAACTACAGTGTCTACCAGACCAAGTCGTCTTACTTGTAAGTGCTTACTTTTCTTAATTTGTATAAATCATAACTCCATTTGATCATGTTAATATAAGTTCCAGGTTCTACATGTAATTAAGACAAGCTTATCCCTTTTTAACATAATTTTTAAAGATAAAAACATATTTCATGGCTTTTAAAGTTTTTCTTTTTCTTCCTATCTTTCTCTATTCTACTGTGTTATCTATTTACATTCTGGTATTGTTATACAAAAATATATTGTCACTTGAAATGGAAATAGTCAAATTGCTTTAATTTGCTGGCTTGTTTTGACATGTTTTGATCACACAATTTTATTTTTGAATAAATTATTTCTTGTTAAAAATTATAAGTATTTTCCCTTATAGTAAGTGTGCCCTTAGTTTAATGTGGGTCAACCAAAAGTTACTTTCATAGATGTTATATTTCAAAATATAATTGTGAGAAAATCTTAAATGTTTTGAAAAAGTTGGTTGTTGTGCATTGATGTCATTCATGTAGGCTTATTCCACATCTCATTATTTTCTATTATATTTCTCCATAGTTTTTTTACATTCCGAATGGAGAATCTAGATTTTATATCATGTAGCTGTATACCAATCAAAATAAGTACTTTTAGAATGGAGTACATGTAAAATCTGAAATTCATGTGTAATGTAAAATGCAATTAGAATTTATTCTTTAAGCACCTTCTTCTTAATTAAATTCCTAGAAAAGTTTGCGCCAAAAATATATTTCATTTGCGCCAAAAATTACACTTCATTTGCCTCTTTTTGTACATGTGTCATTTGTGCCGATATTAAAACAATAGACAATATTTATTGGCATAAACACATTTATGTTAAATGGTTAAATCACAAAGAATAAGCAAAAATGTCAATAAACTGTTTATTACAAACATAGCAATATTAACATGGCATGACAGTGGTACTTTTTTATTTATAACATGTAATAGTGTTTTCTTATCTTCCAGCATTCTTGTAAAAAATTAATAAAAAAAAATAATAAATCTGAATAGAAATTGTTGTTTAGAACAAATTTAATTTCTTTAATTTTTAGAGTATGTGGAAACGGATGTCCTAGTAGATTTTAAATTTTTTCAATAAGGTTATTTCTTAGATTGTTGTAGTCAGGACAAGTTGATAGAAAGTGGAATATGTCCTCAATGTTTTTATTATCACAAGAGAGACAAATGTGTTCAATTCTTTCAGTATTATATATCTTCCTCTTTCTGTAGCCAAGTTGTGTGAACTTAAATGCAATTTACAACATGTTCAAAGGATACATCTTTCACTCTTTAAGTTTTACAGAGGTCTTAATAAGGAGGGCTTTTATTTAGTTGGTATAAGAATTTTATGAAAGAAAAAAGTTTGCTACTAGCTTCTATAGAGCAGTTCATATTTTGTTTATATTGATCATTCATTCTTTGTTTAATTCTACTTATGTATGATCAGTATTCTTTATATTGAGGTTTAAATGGTTAAATCCTATATCTATAAATAAATTTTTGATGTTGGACATCCATATACTTGTCATGCTTGTGTCTTTGACATTATCAAAAATGGAATTCACTAAAGAGTTTGGAAAGTTTATAATTTGGTTTAGGAATCTCTGCATTTTCATCTGAATTTTAGTATATAAAGGTGTTCTATTCTGATAGGCAGGCAATATTTGTTGTTTTGAAGTTAACCCCTAAAATTAAAATAAATTTTAAATGTAAATATTCTTATGGTTCTGAATCTTTGTAACTATTTGCAGCTCCCCATACCTCACTACCATATAGTATATATGATCAATCAGGGTATCAAAAAGTTTTTTTTTGTCAACAGTTTGCAGATATTGATTTCTAAATCTTAAACCAGGCTCTCCTCCCCTTTTCTATATATACAGGACAGGTAAATACATCGACATTTATAATTTTATTTAGTAATTAAAATATCTGTATTTTATTGAAAGCAATGTCAAACTACAAATATATATAAACACAATATGATCTGCATTAAAAGAAATATCAAAGCACTATTGTTAAAATATCACACTGAAACCACATAGCACAAAAAACTGTACAGATCTGTTCTCGCAACAAGCATGTAAGAATAACAACTGTTCATTCTGATAAAAAATATGTTTATCTTTATGGGTACCAAGGCAAGTGATTTTAACAACCTTTAACAACTGTTTTTCTTCTTTAAGAATTGGGTTTGAACTCACTGATTTTAAGCTGACATATAAATCTATATTTTAATTATACTAACCGTTACCGGAGAATTGTGCAAATGAAAGATTTGTCAGTGGCGCAAATGAAATGTAAGGGTGTGGGTCATATGTAATATGTCATATCTAAAAAAAAATGGCGCAAATGCAATACGCCCAATATAACCTAGAGGGTGGTAAAGGGTTATTTTCATGCACTATGTTCAACATTTTTATACCCCCACTCGTAAGAGAGGGGGCTATATTGCAATCACCTTGTCCGTCCGTCCGTCCGTCTGTCCGTCTGTCCGTCTGTCCGTCCGGTTCAATTTCTCTGCTTCTACTGGATTGGTTTCAAATTTGGTACACAGCTTCAGCGTGATGATTTATACCGTGCCTCACCTTTCCAGGTCAGTCCATCATCTACTTCTTGTTTTCCAAGCCGACTTAGACTTTTGTAGGGTAAAAAATTTGAAAAGTGAAATTTTTCGTAACAGATTTCTCGGCTCTTACTGGATGGATTGGTTTCAAATTTGGTACACAGCTTCATCATGATTATTTATACCGTGCCTCACCTTTCCAGGTCAGTCCATCATCTACTTCCTGTTTTCCAAGCCGACTTAGACTTTTGTAGGGTAAAAAATTTGAAAAGTGAAATTTTTCGTAACAGATTTCTCGGCTCTTACTGGATGGATTGGTTTCAAATTTGGTACACAGCTTCATCATGATTATTTATACCGTGCCTCCCCTTTCCAGGTCAGTCCATCATCTACTTCCTGTTTTTCGAGCCGACTTAGACTTTTAAGGGTAAAAAATTTGAAAAGTGAAATTTTTCGTAACACATTTCTCGGTTTCTACTGGATGGATTGGTTTCAAATTTGGTACACAGCTTCAGCATGATTAGTTATACCGTGCCTCCCCTTTCCAGGTCAGTGCATCATCTACTTCCTGTTTTCCGAGCTGACTTAGACTTTTTATGGGTCAAAAATAGACAATTTTTCGTAACAGATTTCTCAGCCTCTAGAGAAGGGATCGATTTCAAATTTGGTATACAGCTTTAGCATGATGAGTTGTACCGTGCCTCCCCTTTCCAGGTCAGTCGGTCATCTATTTCCTGTTTTCTGAATTTTCTGAATCATGGAAGTCTTGGAACAGTTGCATCAAAACAGATGGCATTGCCATGAAAACCAGGGAGTTACACTGTCCAGTGTTACAGTCTCGTCATAATATAAAGCAGGTCCATGATGTACAACTTTGTAGTAAAGACCATTGGGGTGAGTCTTTTTAAAGGAGCAGACATTATCTCTTATTTTGTATGATGATTTCGACTTTTCATGTCTTCCGTTCTTATCTTTGTATTGTTATGAAAAAAAGAATGATTTTGATGCTTATATTTGTAAATCTAGTTTTGTTGCCTTTAGGTTTGATTATTTTGTTAAAGCCCATATTAGACGAAAGTAAATTAACAAATTGTAAAATGATCCTTTATAATAAAAGTATAACAAGGTCAAACATATTTTCGAATGTTCATCAGATAAATGTGCATGGACGCCTTGGACACGGTGTACCAAAACATATGGTATAGCTATGGAAACCAGAGAGTTAAACTGTCCAGTTTTACATTCCCTGTATGGTTTCAATCAAGTCCGTGATGTTCGAGTTTGTGATAAAGATCTGAGGGGTAAGTTACTTTGCAGTATATAAAATATCAATATTGGAGCTGAAGAATGTCAATTTTTCATTAAAGTATTCTCGTTAATGAAAAAAAAAAGAAATAAAATTTAGGATTAGAGCATTAAGGCACGAACCATTTTCTTTTGGTGGGGGGGGGGGCTGGGATTTTTTTCAAAAAAAAATATTAATTTCAATTTTTACAGAAAAAAATAAAAATGCTCCTAATGGAGCCGAAAAAAAATAAATATTCCTAAATTTCCAAAAAAATATATACATCCTTTGAACTTAAATGATAAAAGCCTGATTTTTTTTCTGCCTCGCTTCGCTCGGCATACATCAACCTATTCATCATTACCTTTAGTAGAAGTTTAAAATTTTGAAATTATGAAGGGCTACGATTTAGTATCACTTTTGATATGTTTAGTACACGCATATATAGTTTTGTTCTGTTATGATATGAGCATCTGCTGTATTACTCCAAATCAGGAAAATTTAAAGTAACATTGCATTCCTTAGACCTTGCAATGTAATTATCATTACCTTATTATACATACATTATACCCATACATGAAGTTGAGAAGGATGTAATGTTTTAGACCGGTCTGTCAGTTTGTTTACCCGAGGGATCAATATTTCCATAACTGATTATTCCGAAACTATTGACCTTAGGCTTTCAATATTTGTAATTTATCGTATGGTTAGATATGTATGTTTTCTGATCTATATATCGTCACCAGGTCTAAGCTTCCCCCCCATGGCTTTCAGAGTATAGCCTCTATCATTTTTTGATGTCTTTCAGTTTTCATTTCCTTCAGCTGCCCTCGGACAACAAACATTTGAAGTATGTATATCTTAGACACTGATGTCCCGCTTGGCAATTAAAATTATATATATTTTTTTCAAAACCTTCCCATCCCACTGGTAGATCCAGAGATGTCTATAAGATGACATTGGTAATTCTTCACAGATTTCTTATATTTCCATGTTCTGTATTTCATGTGATGATTCTTTTAAAATGAATAATGAAATCATGATTAGCTAGAATGGATGATTTTGCATCATTTACCCAAGAGCTTTTGAGGCCTTCAGTGATCCCCGTGTCTGTTTTAAGTATGCTAGTTAATTCACATAATCCCTAACCAAGTCAAAAGGCTAGCTTTTCTATGATCCCTTAGTGGCTTAATTTTGTGCTTTTCTTTGTCTTCTTGCTGTTCTTGTTAGTCTTGATAAGTTTTAGAATAAGAATAAGATTTCACATTTTTGAAAAAAAAATGCTAAAGAAACAAATTTGGGATTTCGGATATCCAGCTATTTGACTTTGTCCATTTAAAGAAATATTGCTAAAAGTTAATTTGGGGGGATTCTGGTTTTTAATTATTTTCATTTTTTACTTTGTGCTTTCAAAAGAGGTAAGCTGACATACATGTATTTGTCATTTCTTCCCATATCCCATTTTTTTCGATAAATATATGAATGTTTTGAATATGAATGTATCCACAATGAGAATGAATTAGTCCAAGAATGGCCCAATTCACACAATTGATAAAAGACCAATTTACGAATAGAAAATCAAATGATCTGAACTTGTCTGAAAATTTTTTTTTTGATTTTGCTTTGATTTGGACAGAAAAAAATATAATATCAGGTTATAAAATCCCAGCCCCCCCCCCCCACCGTATGAAAATGGTTCGTGCCTAAATGTACCAAAAAAAATCAAAAACGCATTGGTTTGCTATTGGTTTACAAAAGATATCCAAATAATTCGAAATTAATCTCTGAGATCATGAAGCTACTTAAAGATTTGTATACAGTCTGTTGAAACGTCTCCCGGTGAATATAGTTGAAATAAGTTATTTTCATAACAATAAGAAATCTGTTTTTGTTATTTTGTTATCAAAAACGAAAGAATATGGAATATGTGCCAGAAAGACACGATCCACATATTGAAAGGATTTTGATTAATGCACAATGCAAAATTTCACTGTGTGTGAAACGTTTTTATGGATTAACCTTCATCAGACACACTAGGAGTAAAAAACTTGGAAAACCGGTAGTATCTGAAATTTGATAAAAACAAAAACAGAATCTAAAAAAAAATATTACAACAATGACCAAACAGATACATTTATCAATATTTAAAGAAATTGCCAAACGTTGTCAATTTTTGGTTGTCAATTTTGGAAATATGTAACTGTGTCTTTCTAACACACATTCCAGTACTCGAAGTATATAAGAGCATACAACTGAATCTTGTTTCATCTTTTATTAAAAATTTGCTATCATTCTTCTAGTTTTAAAGAATATAGATAATCATCAGTTTTTCCCCATGTGATACTTCTTGAGATTAAATAGATTTTTCACTATCCTCATACAATCCGAAAATGCCAGTTTCGTTAATATCATATCAATAATTTCATAAACATATTTGATTAATTTTAAGAGATATTTCAACGATTATCTAAAATGAAGGAGAAGTTCATTGTCATCGAAGGGATGTTAAATTTTATCTTGACTTTTAACACTCTTTCAGATATTCACACAATGGACTTCAAATTCGACAGATCCTCTCTTAACAAATACACGTACATCAATAAAGACAATACAATAATCAGTAATGTTAAAACGCCCGACACCGTTCGTCCACAAGGTCAAGAATTTCAAAAGTATAAAGGTGTCATGGCTGATACAAGTGTTGTAGAAAGGACCAGGAAATGACGTTTGGAATACTGTACAAGTATGATATTGGGATAAGGTATTCAGGATCTTATCATATGCTTGAAGTAGGATTGGATGAACAAAACAACCGTGACTCTTACTTCTTAGACTGGTCTTTTATTATGCGAAAACGAGAAAATCATGACGTTTCATTGTATCCCTCTATTTCATATAATCGAATGTATAATCGTTTCTTTTCAAACACCCCAGGGACTAATAAAATGGGCGTACTTCACTTCAATATAAACAGAAGAACTAATACGTTCAGTGTCGTATCAAATCAAATAAAACTGTACACATTTAATAACGTTACATCAGAGAGAAACTTGTGCCCTGTTTTCGTTGTATACTATGATTTTCACAACCCGCACTTGGTGAATGTTAGTATTCGCTTACTTTTCTCCACAATTTTTACATAAACACTTGTAGTAATACATTTGTTTTTTTGTTTATGATTTTCATGCAACTGCTGATTCACCAAAATTTTGAAAAATGCATATATTTCAAAATTCAATAACATACGAACAATTTTTATGTTCGATTTTCGTTTTTAAAGATCAAGCCAACAAAGCATTTAAATGTTTGTTCATGTTCATTAGATAAAAGAAATTTTTATAAATATATAAAATTTATGTTCCTAAATATATCAAAATTACATTTGGATAGAAAATAAAGAGATGTGGAATAGGTGTACGCGACACAACCCACAATTAAACGGCAATTTAGAAAAACCACAATGGACAACCGCCAGCAGCCTTCAACGAGGCCATTTGGCACTGCTCGCGGTTCTGCAATTGGCCCATGGTCTAAATAAGATGCATATGATTCAAATCCAGCCCTGAAATAGTCACAGATAGACCCCCTTCTTTAACAATGAACAGAAAACATCAAAAAGACAAGTACAAACGAAAGATTTGTCAAAGATTCCTGGCTTAGGACAGGCACATGTAATATGTGGCGGGGTTAAACTAGTTTTTTGGGCCCAACCTTTCCCCTATCAATATTCCTAGACAAAGCACAAAAATTAAACACACAATAAAAATCAAATCGATCAAAGTCCAATTCTACTAGTGAGAACATAAGACAAAAAACAAGAACAAACAAAAGGACGGTAAAGGAACTCTCTATAGAACACTCGCTGTTACTGACAGCTAGCTGAGAATCATCAATCGACTGATGTAAAAAAATCAAACGTATCGATTTTAAATCCGACACAACACTTCAAACAATAATGATTTAGTGAAGTGTCATCACACAAAACCGACACGCTTGATCGCTATAATGCTTAAAAATGACAATAGTAAAAACGTTTATGGAAGTTTTAAAGCATGTATCAAGTTTTCAATATTTCTGCCAAAAAACACTAAATTCAAAGATTTAACCAAGATATTCATTTCATATCCTTTCCGTAATAAATTTTGAAGCCAATTTTTCATTTCTATTGGATTGCTTTTAAATTTGTGAGCTTTATAAAAAACGTTACCATAAAATTCAGGATGTGATATTCCTTTCACTATAAGAAAGTGACGTGTACAATTAATTTTTTCAATAAGAGATCGATACTTGTGGAAGAATTTAGAAAAAGATTTTACTAATTTGTGGTATCGATAACCTTGTTTTAATAATTTTTCAGTAATAAAACGGTTTTTATTATTAAAATCAGAAACACAACTGCAGATCCGAGCATATCTTACTAACTGTGAAATGTAAACCCCGTATGACGGCGCTAGTGGAACATCTCCTTCAAGAAAAGGGAAATTTATAATAGTGAAGGTAAAGTCGTCACGTTTATCATATACTTTGGTATGTAATTTTCCGTCAATAATACTTAAATCTAAATCTAAAAAAGGACATCTATCACCGGTGACGTTAGATTTGTTCAAGGTTAATTCAGAAGGATAGATATCTGTAATAAAATTAGAAAATGAAGGATTGTTGAGTGCAAGAATGTCATCTAAATATCTAAAAGTATAATTGAAAGTTTCGATTAGGTTCTGTTTGTTCGGGTCTTTTTGTACTTTAACCATAAATTGTGATTCATAACAGTATAGGAAAAGGTCGGCTATAAGTGGCGCACAATTAGTACCCATAGGAATACCAATAATTTGGCGATAAATTTGTTTACCAAAACGTATGTAAATATTATCTAATAAATAATTTAGAGCAGTAATAGTTTCTGCATCAGTCCAGTTAATGTAACCCTTTTGAGTCTCGTTACTAAAAAATGATTTACTAAATGATTTTGAAACTCTAGAACAGATATAATCACTTTTAGATTTGTCAAAACACCATTTAACCAAATATTCAAATTTCTTTTTAATCAGATTATGTGGAAGGTTAGTATATAAAGTAGAAAAATCGTAACTATCAACGGTATGAAAAGTATTTTCAAATGCACGAAGCTTGTCCAAAACATCAAGAGAATTTTTTACACTCCAAAAATAATTAATTCCACTGTTTTCGAATACCCTTTCACAGTATTGAATAACAAATTCCTTCATAGTAGTTAAAGTAAGAGATAGAACTTTGGAAATATGGGTTAAAGAACACTTACTTGAAGCAGAGATAAAACGAGATTTATATGGATTTTTGTGCAATTTAGGTATCCAATACATATTAGGTAACTTAAAGTATGTCGGGGCAACTCGAAGTGCTGTGGTCGCTATGATATGATCGTCAATGATACCTGATTCTGTCGAATGCACGGGAACGAAAGTGTTCGAATTTTTTATTTCGTGCATTAAAACCCCAAGGTAATACTTTTTTCATACCACAACGACATTGTTAGCTGTTTTATCGGCGGGAACAAACACGTATCGCAAACCAAGTAAACGGATTTTTGACTTTATTCGATTAAGGTAAGTATTAGGCCTAAAATCTACAAATGAATTTTGAAATTGGCTAATTCTGAGTTGAACAATTGCCATAAATTTATTAATAAAACGGTCTAGAGATTTTGAGTCGGCCCCTTCTCTCCTGATCCAAGATTTGCAATAAGAAAGAAGGGAAGTTTTGATTCAATTTAGGCAGGAATTCCAATTAATTTTAGTGGGTGGTCTTAACTTTGGTCCTTTTTTCAAGAAATTGATAACCTCTGGGTCATTGACGATTGAAAGGTCTCCGGTAACAACATGATCACAAGGAGCATATCTGAAATCAGATTTAGCACAGTCGCATGATAAAGGAACATTCGTGTCTAGTTCTTCATCAGTTGTAGTTGTTGTATAGTTAAAAATAATGTTACCTGTAGGTTTCTTATATTTATAAGATACAATAGGTGGTTCGGTATTAGAAAAATAAGGTGGAATGATAGCATTCATATTTTAAGCCATTTTGCTATCGGAAGTTATCTAAAAAGTGAATTGCTACTAATGGAAAATTCCGTTGAAGCAAATGGCAATTAGGAAGCAAATGTGTACCAAAAGGGGCAGTTAAATATCGTTAATCCTAAAGACAAGGACAAGATAGATAGACATCAAAACAACCCAGCTGCAATCAGCATGTTGACATGTTTGAAGACTTTGTCTTAACACCATCATTCAATTTTAAGTTCAATTTCGATTGCAATGCATAGAACACAAAATTTTTGAAACATAGCTTATTTTATTTCTGATTTAAGAACTAAATTTGGATATCAATCTCAAATGTTCAGGAAGAAATTACAAAACAAAGCAGTTTAAATTAAGGCCAAAGAAATTTGCATTTACATGCACATTAACCGATAACATTAATAAAATGAAAAAAAACGAAGAAAAAGGCAGTGTTAAAAATACTAATAAAACAAATAAATAAAGTCATGAAAACTAATATGGTATTAATGTTTTAAGTGCCAATCTACAAAAACCCATTAAATCATGTACCATACATATATTGTCATATGCTTATTAAAGGATATATGTATCAACTCAAGCAAAAGTCAGCAAGTGAACATACAAATTTAACGAGTACTCCTTCGTTTCTTTTTAATGTATTAAGTGCCAATCTACGAAAACCCATTAAATTATGTACCATACATATATTGCCATATGCATAAGGATATATGATTCATCTCAAGCAAAATATTTTTCCTAAGAACGTCAGCAAGTGAACATACAAATTTGACCAGTATTGCTTCGTTTCTTTTTTTATAAACATAGACTGATTTCAAAACTACTATTAAAAGGTAGTTGTGTGCATCATGTAAAGACGAATACTTACTTTATTCTAAATCAAATTATTATTCTGCATGTAACATGTAATGCTATATAAATATTTCTCTAATTTTCATCCGTGAAAAAAAATATTTCTTCTTTCTAGAAAATTTTAAGTTCTCATTAATTGATTGGTCAATTTTACAGTAGGCGTGGCAATTGCGACCGAAAACTGCAAGAAAAACATTCGCCGATAAATATAGTTCTTTTAGACATTCACAATATATTTTAGTTTACTTTTGATATTTTCTGACACAATTGTTAATATTATGTTATGATAAATTATGCTTATGGATATCATAAAAAGCTACATGTAAATGTTGAGATAACTTTTATCAATTTGAAACTATTGGTAAAGCGTAATTATATACTGACCAAATCAAAGGTAAGGATAATTTAAACTCAAACAAAATGAATCTCCTTTCTATTTGGTTTTCCAGAAAATTAGAGAAACCGCGTCTTACATTATTTCTCGTGGATTATCAGATTTCTCAATTTCGATAGTTAAAGGAAAGAATTTTAAGCTCTCGACAGAGTCTCCAGCTTAAAATTCCATCATTTAACTATCTTGATTGAGAAATCTGATAATCCACTTAAAACAATGTAAGAAGCTATATGTTTTATTTAGTTATCTTTCTATAAATATTTGTCATACATTTCACGATTTATTATACTTCAGTAGATTTTTTCTATACAAAAGACAGGTAAATATTTTAACTTTTTCATCATGAATTTGGTAAAAGTACTATTTCCCTAGGGATATAGTACCGTTATATTTTTCCGCGTTTTTCTTGTATGATTGACAGTAAGCTGGCTAGAGTTCACTATATACAAAGTAAAGGGTGAGCAGCTTGAGTTAAGTTGTTGACCGATTATCTTTTGTAAGGCTTCTATAAAATTCTATTAAATTCATGAAATAATATTAAATTGGATAAAATAGATAATCTTGAATTTTATAGAAAAGAAAAGTCCTGAAAAACATATTTCGTATTGAAGATATCATGTGATTGGTTTTTAATCAATTGTTAAAATTAATGTATCATTGTGTTTATTGTGTTTAGAAGTATCAGAAACACCATAAAAAGCAACTTTTGATTAAAAAAACAATAAATCATTTATTGTATACAACGTATATATAAATATATATATCGATAACATTAGGAGGGGAGTGTGTAATGTAGATTTTTATTCGAAAATAATAATACATGTATAAATTTTCACCTAGTTCATGCTATTTTTTTAATGAATTTTTTCTCAGGAATATACGGTGTTTTCGATTTATATCGGTTCTCAGATTTCTAATAGGCTGTACTATGAAACGAATGTGTTGACTCAATTCTACAAATAAATTAACTCGTAATTAAATTCCCATCTTCACAACTCTGACCTCCAGACAAGAGTGTCGGGAAGGTATCAAGATGACCTTCTCGGTCGGTTAAAATATTTAGGGTTTACTTTTCTTTCAAAATTGGGATTTTGAAATTTCATGCAAAGGAAGCAATTATATTATGTATAGATTTTGTTTTAATTTTTGCCTGTTTGGTATGTGCTAGTGCATGAATTTCAATATAGTTTAACATTGTTTGCACAGTATTTTTATATATTTTTAAACCATGTACATGTTTATCCACACCCAAATTAATAAAGCAGAAGTACAATAAACAATTTAGGCAAAAAACAAAAATATTTTTATCATTTGTTTTTAATACGTGATATTTTGATCCCATTAGTTAACAATACGATGCTTATCATTATAAACATATTATTGCTTTAAACGTAATTCTATCCTTCATTTATAAAATTGACGAGTGACATTGTAAGTATCGCCAATGAATTATTACAAAAAGAAATATTTTGCAACATAAACCATTTTTCAACAATAAATATTCTTGCTAAACTAGATATGGTGATGTGTATTTTTGACCTTTATTATCAACATTATTGACCCAGTAATTGTGTCAATTTTGCTTAACTTATACAGGTTTGTTGTTTTGTAATGATTTTAAATTCATTTTTATTGTTGATACCAATTACAAAAATTACTGTTCATTTTCCATATTCTAATTGCGCAAATTAATGTAGAAACAGCTTGAAAGTATAATGTAGCTTACTTGATTAATGTTATGAACATTTTTCTTCATAAATTTTTAATTGTACTAAAGAACAAAATAAACTTCTTGTTTCTCTTCAATATTACTAACTTTTTTTCAAAGTTTTTTTTTCAGCCGAACGCTTTAGAAGAGTAATATAAACATCATTTGAAACTTGTAATAATTTTTAACGAAAATATGAAATCTACTTCAAGTGTGAACACTAAATAAAATCAGAAGATGTAAATTAAATTCTTTTTCCGGTTTAAGTAATTTGTACGTTTCCGTATTCATTTGGTATTTGTATTTTCAATTGGTATTTTTACTCTTAACATTGAAAAAAACCAAGCACGAAATAAAACAAATTTCTACTTCAAATACTATTTACTCCAGTGGGTTTACATGTAATTCAAGTTTTCGGTCATTATCTGCATTTACAACCACGTTAAAGGGAAAAAACAACAACAAGAATCTTATGAAAAGTACAAAAAAATAAAAAGTTCAAAAGCAGTTAGCAAAGCCAACACCGACGGTATTGTTTAAAAAGTATACAATTAAAAACAATTCATCATTCATAATCCCAATGATACCATTGAACTTCGATGCGATATCGATCTATGGAGTTACAGACTGTGATATGAAATGTTCGTTGAATCACATATTAAATGATTGTTTGTTGACTTGAGTTCCGTTCGGTTGATTTGTATTTTGTGTTTCTTCGTGCTGTTCTTGTACGTGTTTACCGGTTTTGTCGTTGCCCTTTCGAACTTTAAACACTCGAATGCCACATTGGTGCCGCTTTGCTTCTTTGTGGTAGTGATAACGAGAAGTGAAAATAATTAACATAACCAAAATACATGTAATAGGAGTTAAAACAAAAAAATAAAAAAAAATCTGAGTAGAAAATTCAATCTTGGCTGGGAATCAAAAAAATGTCAAAGAAAGTTTAAAGAACCAGGCAGATATTTTGAACATAAAGAATATGACACACAATAACACTTAATATATTAGTAGAAAATAATGACGCAGTCCAAATAACAAGCGGCAATTCGGAAAAAAATCACAATCATGGACAACCGCCAGCAGCCTTCAATGAGATTCGCGATTCTGCACTCGACCCCATGGCCTTAATAAAATGTATATGGTTCAAATTCAGTCCTAAAAAGTCACAGATAGACCCAAGGAACAGAAAAAATCAAAAAGACATATAGAAACAAAAACTTTGTCAAAATCTTTGTTTCGACTTGTGTTTGCGTTGTTGATTGATATTCAGTTATTTTGTGTTTACATGTTTTACATGTTTTCTGTTTTTGTCACGTTCTTGTTGGTGTTTACTGGATTTGTCGCCGCCCTTTCGGACTTTTGACATTCAGATATCCCTTTGGTACCTCTGCTTCTTTAATCTTTTAAAGACATATTATTCGTCTAAATGACTGTGAGGCAGACGGCCTGTTAAGGTTAAACTCTTCATGTTTAAAGACGCAAAACCAAATATAAATCAAAATACTATGTGATACACATCAAAATATATTTGAATGCACAAAAAAATTAAAATATATTAAAACCTATAATATGACACCGTCTAATAAAGGCCATTTATGCAACCTTGTAATATATTTCATATAAAAAAAAAGTTTTGTCAAAAACATTAGTTTCAAACTCAGAAACCTAAATCTTTTAGGTTTTAACAGGCAAGAAGGATGGTGGTCGATCTGAAGTAGACAAATTCTGCTAAAAGCAAACAAGGGCAAAACAAATTAAGCAGATTTATAAATATTTTTATATAGATATACTGAACAACACAAATAACGCACCGTTTTCAAAATTAGAATTTGGCGCAAATAATAATATATTTTGAAATGTTGATAACCATATTTATTCGACACGCTAAGAAGTTTTATTTACCGCAAACTGTTTGGCTTTTTTCATGCATGCGCGGCTTAAAGTGGACATTCGTTGAAAATGATTTAACGGGTCTTGGACGACTTCCGGTGGGTGATTGAAAATTTTTGAGTACGTCGTTAGGTTTATCCATTTGTGTTTGAAATTAAACAAAACAGAAAAAAACACAGTTTTCAATGATTGTTATTCACGATGTTTCCAAACTTTAGGCTATGAATATTGGAAATGCACCATAAGGAAATCGCATGCTCAGAGTTGCAATAATTGTTCCAACAATTTTTATCTAACGTACCTGTAATTTTGACATCTTTATGCGCTTTTATCAAGATTTTGTTTTACCGAAAAGGTTTCAGATATCCAGATACTCGGTCAAAGAAAAACACGACGAGGAGATTTGTTAACCTCACCGGAAGTCACATACTGCCGAATCTCCTTGGAAAATCAAACAAATCAAGACAAGGGTTCATGTTGCACCTGGTTGAATGTTCACTTCCGTAGGTTTGTGCCGAAATTTGCGTACAATTGAATTCGAAATCATACTCATTTAATGTGAAATTAACTGGCATTGTAATGACCATTTACACTGGAAGAGTTTGTTTTACTCTGCATTTTTTCGTCTGAAATTCAGTTAATGGTCATCAAGTCGGAATTTTAATTGAGATTTGGGCAAATGGAAATAAAGGGAATAACAAAACTACCGAACTTGAATGATCAATCTCATACTCCAGAGAAAATGACAAAAACGAATCAGTCATACCGGAGAATTGGTGGATCGCAATGGTCCGGAAAAATGACTGATATTTTACGTCTTTTTTTCAGTCTATGTGGAGCCTTAACTACACATTCAATTGCTTAATAAGGCGTAGCAGCGTCTAGATAAATTATTTTTGCATAAACTTTAAATATTTTGTACGTGAACACTTCATCGGTTCTGCCGGAGCATTTTCTTTGCATTTTTCAGTTAACACAAATATCAACAATGCCCTGTCATTTGGCCTCCACGTGCAAGGTAATTTCATTATTGGTGTTATTAAATCTACTCACAATCGGTCTTACGGAAGGTTGTTTAGGGGTAATTCATGCTTTATTATTGGTACAATTTGAACGGAAAGAAAATGAATAGAGAAAAAAACAAAAGTCATCTTTTAAACTAGAAGGGAAAATTATCGGCGATTTTTAAATCTAGACGCTGTTACCACTGGGTGATAACCGCTGCTGGTGGACCAGAGGTCCCCGAGGGTAATCACAAGCCTGGTAGTCAGACTTGTCTGACACGAATTACCATAAAATTTCTAATATTGTCGCTGAAATTTCCGATTGTTAAATTCAAAATTGATAAAAACACCAGGTTTCTTTCCTTGTAATGCACATGGTCGATATCCTCGGTGCTGGATTTGGCTTCCTTGTTCGAACGTTTTGGTTTTGAGTACTTTTCGTTTTCAACTGTTTTGGATTTTGACCTTCCAATGTTTTGGTTTAAATGCTACTGATGAGAGGTTACTCCTTGAAATATCGATATATAGCATATCAAAATTAACCGTTTATACCCGCGTTTTGGTATTTGTAATTCTGTTACACTTTATTTTGTGTTTTTATGTGTCATTTAAGATGTACATAGACTAGAAAAATAGGTCAAATATCTACCATTTTATTCGAAGTGTAATCATGACTAAAATAACATTAGATAAAATTATCTAATATTCTTTTATATTCAAACACCGTAATTGAAGGGGGTTCAGCAGGGCATACAACTTGGCTTAACTCACTCTTCTCATTGAAATGCCAAATCAGGAGCATTGCGGTCTTCAATTTTTCCTGTATGTTGTCCTTGTTTTGAGTTTCCTCATGGATATTTGAGATTGATACATTTGTGACTTTTATGATGTGCTTAAATAAATTACCGGTTTTAAAAAGAGCGATTGTTACGGTGGTCAAAATTTTGAAAGGTAAGTTGCAATCTTGTTTTTGTGCCTTATAAAATATACATGTATGTCAGAAACAAATAAATGCAAAAAAAACATATTCCACTGGTGCATTCTGTTATTTCAAGAGTTTAAGGGTGTTTTAAAATATGGGATATTTACATATTTATTCCTGGGATACGGGATATTTGAGGCAAAACAAACTGGGATATAGAATATTTAATTCTATTCTATTTACAGGATATGGGATAAGAAAAAAACCCCTCTATTTTGGATACGGGATATTTGATAAAAAACATTTGGGAATATGAGATATTGGAACCCCTTAACATATACATATGTATGTAAAGATACAGAAACTTAAATAGCATTTGAATCTCATACTCTTATGTTTGTTTTATGTCCAGTCGACACTATTTCAGTCATAATCAGCAGGACAAGAGCTAATTGAAACACCAAAAATGAATTCTGTAGACCCACTCAGGACACAGATCCATGTATGTCATTCGAAGGACCCATGCATGACCACACACCAGAAGTAAAACAAACCAACTCACAAGATAGGCCAATGTACCCTTAACGCACCATATACACCAATGCATCCAGAAAGTGACGAAATCTGTCCTCAAAAGTTTCGCACAATTTGGAACTTTTCCATGTGGTGACTAACAATGATGAACCCTTACCCAAAATGAGGTCATACTAGATGGAACATTTACCTGTGTGGGATATAGCCAACTCTTACCTAGTTTCACATAACCATCCTTTATCTGGCGAAAATACAATGTTTGAACCTTTACTCACTGAGAGAGAGAAGCGGGGTTGGAGTGGGAAACAAAGGATCTGTAAATTTTGAAGATCACTGGAAAAAGGAAGAGGTGGGAAGGTGCGGAAAATTTAGCCTGTGGCGGTGCACAATGGGATATTTTACGTGCTGTAGATCTCCATGCACGTTGGTCCAATATGGTTTACGGTCAAGTTTCCGCATTAGTATAGCCTGATGAACCGGAATTTATTATGACAGGGCTGCCCCCTTTAACCACCTGTGGCACAGATCCCAATAAGGTATGTTATGTGAATATCAAATGAATATCGAATGAATATCAAACCAAAGTTTATTTACGTTCGATATTCATTTTACGTTCGTTTCAGGTCTAGTTTTGTTTTGTGAATATGAAATGAATATCAAACCAAAGTTTCCTTCTGTTTGATATTCATTTGACATTTGTTTCCGGTGTAAATTTGCAATGTGAATATCAAATGAATAACAAACCAAAGATTAATTCCGTTCGATATTCATTTGACATTCGTGTCCGGTGTTAATTTGAATTGTGAATATCAAATGAATATCGAACCAAAGATTAATTTTGTTTGATATTCATTTGACATTCGTTTCCGGTGTAAATTTGCAATGTGAATATCAAATGAATATCGAATGAATATCAAACCAAAGTTTATTTACGTTTGATATTCATTTTACGTACGTTTTAGGTCTAGTTTTGTTTTAAGAATATGAAATGAATATCAAACCAAAGTTTCCTTCTGTTTGATATTCATTTGACATTCGTTTCCGGCGTAAATTTGCAATGTGAATATCAAAATGAATATCGAATGAATATCAAACCAAAGTTTATTTACGTTCGATATTCATCTTACGTTCGTTTTAGGTCTAGTTTTGTTTTGTGAATATGAAATGAATATCAAACCAAAGTTTCCTTCTGTTTGATATTTATTTGACATTCGTTTATGGTGTTAAATTTGTAATGTGAATATCAAATAAATATCAAACCAAAGATTAATTCCGTTCTTTATTCATTTGAGACTCGTTTCGGGTTTAGGTATGTTATGTGAATATCAAATGAATATTTAAACAGTTTAAACTGTACAAATGAATATTTTATGTATTTTGCTAGGTTTACTCCCATGGTTTACTGAATGACTGAGGACACTTAGAAAATATCATTGTTCTTTGAACTAACTTGTTGGTTTCTTTACGAAAACTTTGATCCAAAGTCACGAGAAATTGCTGACAAGCAGGTGTTTATTTCAAGGAACGAAGTCAAAGTTGGCTTGGATGATGAGTAATTTTCACCTAAGCTATAATTGTTCTGACGAAAGGGTTGGCTATCTGTTAACCTTAATGAAGTAATTTCTCACTGTCTTTTATCATATAATTGAATTTAGTTTGTTTATTCAATCGGTAATTGTTTGATCACTCACAGGGACTTGCTCCCCTCTACCAATATTTCAGTGTTTTTTTTTTTTCGTACCGCACATTGACTCTAACAAAATATAGAAATAGGGGAGCAAGTCCCTATGGATCACTTAACAACGACAATCTATATTATTGTTTATACATAATAATTAAGCAGTTTATTAAAAAAAAACATTTTTATAATCAATTTCTCAATTCAACATTTGAAACATTTTTTACAAGTTGTTCGAAAAATATTGTGAAATAATAACGAAAAACGTTTAGAAATTAATCCCACACATAGAGGACTTTACAATTAACAAAGTATTTGTGAATTGATTGTGTTCTTTTATTTAAGTGGCTTTGTTCTTTTATTCAGTTATGCTCAAATCATTTATTCTGACTTGAATTCAGAGTCTATCTATAAAATGCTAAATAGGGTCAAAACGACTCAGTTGTAGATACTAAACGACCCAATACGAACGGGAATCTGTATGAAACCACCCGGATTCTTCTAGCATCTATATGCAGTTACAGCTTAAGTTATGGTCTTCAAAATTTCTCTTCCTCTGTTTTCTAGATCTAATTTGCAAATTTATTGTAACTTTTTTTTTGAATTTGTGAACTTTTTTTTCCATGTCCATTTAAATATATTTGTATTTTGTCAATAAAAATTGGAGTAAATGTTTTTTGGACATAAATCCCCTCCCAAACCATAAGAAAATGGTTCCTGCCTTAGCTATCAAAGCTTTTTATTATTTTTCTGCATTCTGCCAGCTATAAGGCATAAACATTTATATAGACATTTAAGGTATTATAACTCCTACAAGTAGTCAATATAAAACTTCCATCATATTGAGTTCTTATAAGGCTTTAATAACTTTGCGATATTGGAATTCAAAGTATGCTCTAGCTTTTACAGTTTGTATTACCTTGAAGGAAATGCTGTGATAATGGTTCAGGGTTGGTAGATTTACAGGTGCGGCACACTTTTACCCTATGCCAGTATTTGGATATCTGTGACAGTTTTTTTTAGCTATTTGGCAAAAAAAAAATTAAAAACCTGCATTTTAACCCTATGTTCTATTTTAAGCCATGGCTGCCATGTTTTTTTTTCTAATCAAAAATGCAAACGATTTTTTTAAGCACCCACAGGGTTGGAATTGGACATATGCTGTCTGATGAGATAACCTTTGACAGACGTTAAGTGAAGGCAATAGCTCAAAAGGTGAGCTTAAAAGGGGGTATAACAAGAATATGTCCAAAAGGCGTAATGCCCCATCACACTACATTTTCTCCTGCAATCGCCGTCCATGAAGTTGATTCCCAAGACTCCTTTATGGTAACTTCAACCTTTATGTAAACCTAAGTACAACACTCTCCTTTATTTTGTGAACAATAAACCATGAAGTTGATACGACAGGTACAGTTTAATGATGATTTTTGTATCTATATCCTCATTTATGTGTGTAATAAGGTTCATGAAGATTCCATATTTGCTTCTTGGTATAGTAGCAACCTGTAGGTAAACCTATATATAAAATCCCCCCTTTTTATGTGATCAATTAACCATGAAATTAGTTGATGAAAAAGGTAAAATTTTATGATTTTTGTTTGTTAGTATCCTGATGAATATGTATTCAAAGTTTCATGATGACACTTAACTTCCTTCATGGTAAATGAACTTCAACCCCATTTGAATCAGGTGGAAGAACTGGTACTCTTTACATGAATGGCCCCTACTTTCGTAGATGAGACATAAAAAGATGAATTTACAGAGAAGCAATGTAAAATAATTTCCTGGGATGGTTGACAGTAGGTTTTTAGAAGTTCGTAAGCCTGGTTGTAAAGTTCTTCGGAATATCTGTTGGTAGATGAACTTCTAATGTGCAGAATAACTGGAGTTGTATGTTTCAATAGTGGCAGTAGTCTGACCAGAAACGCCTTTTGCTCTTCCAATGTTCTCAGACCTGACCTTAAGCTGGTATCCAGACCCACCTCTCCGACTGCTGACTCTCTTCGGTTAGAAACCCACAAGAAAAACTTATCCAATTCTTGAGTTTTGGCTTTAGCGACACTTTTTGGATGGAGTCCTACAACTACCTTCCACCTGGCATCAAATGGGATGGTTTCAGGATATGTAGCTGGGTCACAGTAAATGGCTACTCCGCCCACCAAGTTAACGGGTACTAGAGGGGGTCGCTCCATCTGTTGGACCAGCCAATTTTTCATCAGTACTCCTGTTGGACTCTGGTACAATAGTACTTGATACTTCCAATGGATCAAGGTGCATGGCGAGAGGATCAAGGCAAACCTCTGTGGTACTTTCCAACCCATGGTCGTACACAAACTCACCATGTGGTCTCTGGCTGCAGGCAGGATCTGGCTTCTCCGTGGGATACGCCGCCTGATGTTCTTGTTTGACCACTGAACCAGCACTTCAAGATCTCGTTGTCCTGTCAGAAACTCAGCAAACAGAAGAAGCTGGTTCTTTAACTCGTCGCGTTCTGCAACTTTCTCTGGCTTGAGTGGCGGCTGGGGGTTTTCCCACATCAACCGGGGCAAGTGCATCTGCTGCACGTGAAACTTCAACTTTCTGCCGCTAAATTCACAATCTGGTATGGGACATGGTGAATTCCTAGAAGACCTGGTTGGAATAGCCTCTTTTACTACAAAACTCTCGGAGGACACATCCGACACCTCCAAAACTGGCTTGGCCACGACTGGTGATGGGTCTTTCTGACTGTTGTTGTTGTTACCGTCAGTGTGTTCACTCCAATCGCTCTAGCTCTCAATTGGGTCGAAATTCGCCTGTCGGAACACATGCTGCTCAGACAAGGACGACTCAGATGACTCTGAACGTGGCTGACACATCTGTCAAATTCTTTTTCTTCCTCCGGATCCGTCCTGACTATAACGGTTCTTTCTTTTGCCTATATCTCCTCATATGTAACTACTGGTAACAGGTCTGGGATGTCAGATGGGGGTATGGTCTCATCCACCCGGATCACCAACTCTCCAGTTCTCTCATTATACTGGACACGATTGTCCTCCATGTCCGAGAGGTTTTCACAGAGTCTGTGTCGATGCTTTCGACATCCCATGCCGTGTCTTCTGAGGAAGAAATGTCTTCTTCACTTATAGGATCCATAGAAGGAACACTAAACCGTATACACGGTATAAATCACTAACTCAGTTGTTACTAACTAGCACACTAAATGTCATAAAAAATATGCCAATGTCAATATCACCAATCCTGAAAAAGAAAGCACATTACTATTCTCATGATCACGTATCCGCGAATACCTAATTTGATCTACATTATTTACTCGCTGAACACGGTTTCCGCCTTTCTTACTTATTCGCCTACTTTTGACATTGCGGACAGTCGTATTGAGCTAACGTTTCTGTGACGTCTTGCGTTACCCCAACACAAGAACCATGATACCATTCGTCGCAAGTATCGCACTGGATCATAAATTCACCAGAATCTCCTTTACGACAGACAGTAGATGTTTTGTTTGTCCTGTGTAATTGTATCTCCCGCGTCAACTTGTCGCTTTACACGCTTTAGCCAGGCAGGAACTTTCTTGTCCTCACATTTCTTTAACCTGTCATGGTTCAACACTACCAATGCTTTTTCCAGCTTAACCTGGTATACATAGGTAGTCACTCTTTTCACTATAATACCGGGTCCTTTCCAGGGAGGATCTAACTTCTTGTTTCTCCCTTTGACATGTGTCATATCCAAGATGTAAACAAAATCACCCGGCTTATATTCGATCTTTCTCATTCTGAGGTCATAATCTCGCTTCATGTGTTCCTGGTTGGTCTTTAATGTTTGTCGCTTTGCATGGCCTTTTTCAGCTTTCCCACATAATCTTCAGCATCATCTACTTTCTCATTAACAGGTGGTGGGAACACCAAGTCTGCTGGTAAATTAATTTCCCTGCCCAACATCATTTTATTTGGTGTTAAACCAGTCATTCGATTGACAGAAGACCGGAGTGCGGAGGCTATCGAGGGCAAGTGTTCGTCCCAGTCATTTTGGCTCTTACTCACAAAACACCTGACAGCGTCCATGAGTGTTCGATTCACCCTTTCCACTTGTCCGTTTGCCGAAGGTCTATACGGCGTTGTTCTTGTTTTGAAGATTTCAAAGGTGTCACACAGGGATTTGAACAACTGACTTTCAAAATTGCACCCCTGATCACTATGAATAGTCAAAGGACAACCAAGTCTAGTGAAAAATTCGACTGCCGCTTTTGCGGTTGTCTCTGCCGTCTGTGAGGGTAATGGCACAATTTCTACCCACTTGGTGAATTGGTCAATCATAACCAAAACGTGGTATTTCCACTCTTTGACTCAGGGAGCGGTCCTAGAAAATCAATGTGGACCCGATCCATAGGAGCACCTGCATGGTATGGAGTTAATGGGCATCTTGCCTTTCTAGAAGCCTTCTTATGCTTGTTGCATACCTCACAGGACTTTAAATAGGCTTTGATCTCATCATTCATCTTGTACCAGTAGAACTTTGCTTTTATGGAGCTGTAGTGCGGTCAATCCACTGGTATATCATGATTTGGCTGTAATACTTCTTCAATATACACTCGTGGCACAACTAGGCGTATCAGGTCGTTTTTAGACCGGTTTCGAAGCACAGAATGTTCATCAAGAAAGAATTGCTCTTTGTTGACCAAGAACTTTTTAGCTGCAGCTCCAGCTATGAAAATGTCTTTCTCAGCAGGCTCTTCTTTATTTTTTAAGTAGAACAGAATTAACTGTAGGTCTGGGTCCTTGGATTGTTCGGTGGATAAATGATCAGTGGTATACTGAATTCCACATCCATCGTCACCAGCCATCGAAATGATTTTCGCTAAAACATCATTTGACAGGCTCTGTCCCTAGGATGTGTGTCTCTACTGGTTCTAGCTGAGATCTCTGAACTACTTGACTTCCCGCCAATAATATCACATTGTCTATCTTGATGAAATTCTGCCATTGCTCATGAACCCTAACACAATGTTTACAACCGCCACAAGAAAGATTTTCGGGTTTTACAAAGATTGACATCTCAGGGCACGTCTTTTCGACTGAATACCTTGACAAAGTGTCCGCATTCACATGATTCCTCCCAGGGCGATGCTGAATCTTCATATGGTATTGACTTAACACCTCTAGCCACCGGGCAAGTTGTCCTTGTGGGTGCTTAAAATTCATTAGCCACCTCAAGCTATTGTGGTCGGTTCTCACCAAGAATTCACTTCCTAACAGGTAGTGCCTGAAATGTTGCGTAAACCGCACAATGGAAAGCAATTCTTTTCGGGTCGTACAGAACCGCTGTTGTGTTGGCGCCAAACTTAAACTACCATAGGCAACCACTTTTTCAATACCATCTCGGACTTGTATGAGCTCGGCACCAATTGCTACATCTGACGCGTCTGTGTCCAAAATAAACTTATCTTTGGCATTGGGTAGAGTCAGTAATGGTGTACTCTGCAAGGCACTTTTCAGACATGCATAGGCTTCTTGTTGTTCTGCCCCCCAATTGAATGGTTTCTTTCCAGTAAGTTGAGTCAATGGAAATGCAATTTTGGAGTAATTTCGAATAAATGTCCGATGGTAATTGACAAAGCCGAGGAATTCTTCAACTTCTTTCGTATTTTCTGGAGCTTTCCATCTCTTAATTGCTTCGACATATTCCTCCCCAATGGCCATGTCTGTTTTGTTAACCGTTCTGCCAAGGAAACTCACCTCTGCTTTGCACAGCTCACATTTCTTGGGTTTAAGTTTTACTCCGTATTCATGAAATCTCTCAAAAACAGATCTTAAGTTGGCTAGGTGATCTTCAAAACTTCTCCCCACGACCAGTATATCATCCAGGAAACACAGTATAATTTGCCAGGTTAGCCCACGTAACAAAAGATCCATTGCCCTAGCATAGGTTGCCGGAGCATTGCAAAGCCAAAAACTCATACGCTTGAATTGGAAAAGTCCATACCGTGTGATGAATGCTGTCTTTGGACGATCTTTCTACTTGACCTCTATCTGCCAGTATGCACTATTGGCATCCAACTTCTAAAACCATTCGTTCTCTGAAAGTGTATCTAGACATTCCTCTATGAGCGGTAGAGGGTAGACATCTTTTTTGGTCACCGAATTCAACTTGCGGTAATCAATCGCGTATCTAGCGTTACCGTCAGATTTTCGAATGAGAACAGGAGGTGATGCCCATTCCGAAACACTTGGTTCCATCACATCGGCTTTTGCCATTTTTTCTAGATGTTGTTCCTCTTCGCCAACAAATTGTGTGGGTGTTCTTCGCATACGTTGTTTAATTGGCGAAGCATTCCCAGTCTCTATTGTATGCTCCTCTCCTTTGAATAAACCAAAGTCATATTCATCTTTCGAAAAAATATCAACGTATTCCCCAAGCAGTGTTTTCAATTGCTTTTTCTGTTCTGATGTTAAATTCTCACTGGATTTTTCAAGTAAAGGCTGTAAGTAATCGGGCAAAGTGTCTTGTATTTCCTTGGAGTCCACACTCACTTCATTCACACATGTTTCTGTCTCAACTTTTTCGACCACTTCTGCTTTGGCTATCACTGTGTTCTTTTTCAAAGTAAAGTACCTGTCACTGGCGTTTACCAAACAAATACTTGGCTTGACTTGATCTTTGTATAGACATCGTGGAACTAAAACTGGAATTTTTTCATTACACGGTTAAACCACATAATTCTGTATCTTCTTATCGAGTTGCACATTTACATGTAGCATAGAATTAGGTGGAAGAACAGGTTGCCTTTCAATAGTTACAAAAGACACTGTGGGAATAGATTTAGCAGGACCAACTAAAATCTCTTAAGTTTCACCCTCAATGGTAAAGACTAACTTAGATAAATCAGTGACAGTCTTTTTTGACAACATGAACTTCAGCCCCAACAACATATCCTCCTGAATAGGAGCAAGGTATACCTCTATCGAATACACTTTCAAACCTAACTTCAAGTTCACCGGTCCAACAACAAATGTCCTCATTTTCATGCCCCGGCTGGCAGCATTCATGACACCCTCACGTAATTTGGTCGGCTTCTCCTTGAAAGAATCGTATACTCTATCCGATATGATAGTCACTGAAGCTGAACAATCCACTACGGCTTTGATAGGGGCCCCCTCAACCTCAACATTTATCCTCAGCAAGGTTGAGTTGCTAGACCCCAATTCTATACCAGAATTGTCAGTCAACAGGCATTCAACTTCACACAAACCTTGGTCAAGATCTTCAGTGGTGGGTACCGTGTTATTCTGTGGAACCACTGAGGCTTGTTTGCTGGTCCTTTTCGTATGCTCCTTACTTACGTTAATAGGTAGGGCATTCAGGTCAACCTTGTCTGACTCCTCTGTTTCCATAAACACCGCCTCACTATCTGAATTGGTTGTTAATAAGTCACTTGCTTGTTCCTCTTCATTTTGATCCTTAGAAATTTTCCCCTTTCTGATTTCTTCATTCTTAATTTCAGTTTTATTTCCACTCCGGGTCACACTCCCCCGCACTGTTGTTTCTGTTTCTGTAGCAACATCGCAAAATGTTACTCTCAAGTCTTTCTTATTTAGACGATTAACAGTGCGGGACGATTGTAACATTCTATTGGACGTCTACTTCTACCGCCTCCTCTTTGTGGTTTATACTCTCTTCCTGAGTTGTCTTTACTGAACTTCGACTTATTCTCCATGGACTCTTTCATTTGTTTCAGCTCGTTTTGCCACTTTTTCTGCATGCCAGCCATTTCAGCTTTGACATCTTGAATATTTTTATCAAATTTCTCTTGCACTTGTCCTATATCCGACTGAATGCTTTTCATATTCTGGTCAACACTTGCGTTCAATTTGTCCATACTTTTAAGAAGTTCACTGGTTTCTGGTCGAACATTGTTTACAACTATGTTTTCATCAGAATCATCATAGGTGGTTTCAAAATCCCGCGGTACACGGGTACGCACACCACCGTACACTGCCTTATCATTGTATTGGTGCCACTTAATACTTTCCAGTGCATCGTCCACGGTTTTTGTTCAAAAGATGACGCAACCATGCCAGCTTGGTGGTCGGTACATCCTTGACACAGTTTAGTTATAACTTCACTTGCAACATAGTCCTCTGGCAACTCTGGGAAGGCTTTATCTGCAAGGGAAAGCAATCTCTCCGCCCAGTCATCTAAGTCTTCTCCTGGCGCTTGTCTGGCACTCTGAAATTGGATTCGCACTGTGTCTGTTAATTTTCTGAGATTGAAGCGCTTTTCCATACACTTCTCTAGTTCCTGGTAAGGAATATCTTTGTCCCTTCTTACCTTATTAAGGCAAAATCTGGCTGCACTTCCTGTCATAGCAAAACATAGCTGTGCCCGTTTTTCTGAATAACTCAGTCCAGCAATATCGGCATACATTTCAAACTTCCCATGAAAAGACACCCAATCGTCTCCTTTGTCCGAACCATCAAACTGTAATGACTTCAATGACATCAGATTTTGACTTGGCAACTTTGGTCCTCGTCTTTCTGGATATCCAGTATGTGGCACAACAGTAGGTCTTGGCTGGTTTAACATTTGTCCATAGAACGTGGGAGGCACAGATGGTCCTTGCTGCACACCTTGGTTGGAATGAAATGGCATATTCCCTCCTACGTAAGCTGGATTAGGTAACGCCTGCACTTGTGGCATTGAATTGGACCACACTGTGTGTTTGAGTACTGGGTGGCAGATAACCTCTCACCTGAGGTTGCGCCTGTGACAATTGAGGCTTATGCGACTTAGGTGCAGCAGTTGCTTGCGTAACTGTAGTGACACTTTGTGTATTGTGAATCAATCCTGAATTGACTCTCCTTGTTTCTGGTTGACTACTCACCGGAGGCGACAACATGGGGCGCAGTCTGGTCGGCTTAGCTTTACGTAGTCGTTGAGGCCCTACAGTACTTGTCATACTAGGTTCAGCCTCTACAGGTTCTGGTTTGACAACTGGACTTCTGAACTCAACTATACCAGGCTTCTTTTCAGATGAGGAAGGTCGTTGCTGGGAATCACACACCTCCGATTTATTTCCAGCTTGTCTTGGTTCCTGGTATCCCATATCAGATGTATGTTGATCATAAATCATGGACTTAGATAAGGTTGGTCCCGCGTAAACGGGGTTAACCGTATTACATGAATCCACTGGTTTGTCCCCACCTGTACTGAGTGATGTGGGCACTTGAACCGGTAATTCCGGTGGACCCATATCCATCTTAACCTGAGAAAAACTAAAATCACTCGGGGATAACAAAGTCTCACTGTGTTTTTCTATAATGGATTTCATCTGGGGGTGCACTGTGGTTTGCTCCTCATCACTGCATTCCTCCTCACTGCCTGCAAGGGTACACTGATCAGTAAAATCATCAAGCTCGTCAGTAAAGCCCTGTTCACTGAATTCAACTTGTGACAAAGTTGAAAAATCCACATGTGGAATAACCTTCTGCATTCGAGTGTAGGGAATCGTTGACAAAATTTCTGGGGTTATGTCCCCCTGTTTACGTAGCTCCCATATGCGAAAAACAGTCGCTTTTCCTACCGAGGGAATGGATAACAACTCATCATAACCACAAAAATTTATGCACACCTTGTCTATTTGCTCATGAATAACTTCCTCAGAGTATGCCATTTTGGACTGATTTTTCCACAAGTAAAAGCACCAGTTATGAAAATCCAAATTTATTGAATTTTCAGTGCAACCTAAGACTTCTATGACAAAATCGAATAATGAATGAACGTTTTCTATTTTCCCTTCAAAAACACTTTCATTTTGCTTTATTCTTTTACTTTTACAACGAAAATTCACATTGGTACACACAAACCGGGTAAACGGTATTACATTTTTTTTTCTAACTGCAAATGAACACTTTACACATCTGAATTTATGGAAAATTCATTCGATATTCATTTGATATTCATATAACTAACATACCTAAACCCGAAACGAATCTCAAATGAATATAGAACCGAATTAATCTTTGGTTCGATATTCATTTGATATTCACAATACAAATTAACACCAGAAACGAATGCCAATTGAATATCGAACGGAATTAATTTTTGGTTTGATATTCATTTGATATTCACATTACAAATTTACACCGGAAACGAATGTCAAATGAATATCAAACAGAAGGAAACTTTGGTTTGATATTCATTTCATATTCAGGAAACAAAACTAGACCTAAAACGAACGTAAAATGAATATCGAACGTAAATAAACTTTGGTTTGATATTCATTCGATATTCATTTGATATTCATATAACATACCTAAACCCGAAACGAATCTCAAATGAATATAGAACGGAATTAATCTTTAGTTTGATATTCATTTGATATTCACATTACAAATTCACACCAGAAACGAATGTCAAATGAATATCAAACAGAGGGAAACTTTGGTTTGATATTCATTTAATATTCACAAAACAACACTAGACCTAAAACGAACGTCAAATGAATATCGAACGTAAATACACTTTGGTTTCATATTCATTCGATATTCATTTACTATTCACATTACAAATTTACACCGGAAACGAATGTCAAATGAATATCAAACAGAAGGAAACTTTGGTTTGATATTTATTTGATGTTCACAAAACAAAACTAGACCTAAAACGAACGTAAAATGAATATCGAACGTGAAATAATTTTGGTTTGATATTCATTTGATATTCACATAACATACCTAAACCTAAAACGAATTTCAAATGAATATCGAACGGAATTAATCTTTGGTTCGATATTCATTTGATATTCACAATACAAATTTACACCAGAAACGAATGCCAAATGAATATCGAACGGAATTAATCTTTGGTTTGATATTCATTTGATATTCACATTACAAATTTACACCGGAAACGAATGTCAAATGAATATCAAACAGAAGGAAACTTTGGTTTGATATTCATTTCATATTCAGGAAACAAAACTAGACCTAAAACGAACGTAAAATGAATATCGAACGTAAATAAACTTGGGAATATCCCCTGGGAATGCAAAATTGGCTTAAAACTTTATTAAATAAAGGTTATGAAATGGATATTTTAGTAAAATCTTTGAATTTAGTCTTCTTTGGTAAAAATATTGATAATTTGATACTTACTTTAAAATGTTAATTGCCCTTTTATACTTATGTCATTTTTGAGCATTACAGCGGTCAAGTGTGTCGGTTTTGTGTGATGATGCATCATCAAATCAAGTGTTAGACGTGTTGTGTCGGATTTAAAATCGACATACTTGATTTTTTTACATCAGTCGATGGAGGCTTCTTAGCTAGCTGTCAGTAACTTCGAGTGTTCTCAAGAGAGTATCTTTACGTCCCGTTAATTACCTGTTGTCCTTTTGTCTCAGATACACTCTTGTTGAATTGAACTTCTATCGATTTGATTTTTACTGTGTGTTAGTTTGTGCTTTGTTATTGATTATCATTAGGGGGAAGGTTGGCGCCAAAAAACTAGTTTAACCCCGCCACATTTTAATGTGCCTGTCCTAAGCCAGGAATCTTAATCAAAGCTTATGTTTGTATTTAGTCGAATTTGTGTTAATTGTTTTTTGTCAAGAAGAGGGTTTTTCAATGCACTTTGTGATTGGGCTTGAATCATATGTATTTTATTTTCAATCCAGGGGCCAATTGAAAAACAGCGAGCAGCGACCGCTGGTCACATTGAAGGCTGCTGGCTGTTTTCCATTGTGGATATTTAAAATATACGTTTATAATGTAGGTTGTGTCGCGTACACTTATTCCACATCTCATTTTCTTCTCTTTGGTTTGATATTCATTCGATATTCATTTGATATTCACATAACATACCTAAACCCGAAACGAATCTAATATGAATATAGAACGGAATTAATCTTTGGTTTGATATTCATTTGATATTCACATTACAAATTTACACCAGAAACGAATGTCAAATGAATATCAAACAGAGGGAAACTTTGGTTTGATATTCATTTCATATTCACAAAACAAAACTAGACCTAAAACGAACGTCAAATGAATATCGAACGTAAATACAATTTGGTTTCATATTCATTCGATATTCATTTACTATTCACATTACAAATTTACACCGGAAACGAATGTCAAATGAATATCAAACAGAAGGAAACTTTAGTTTGAGATTTATTTGATGTTCACAAAACAAAACTAGACCTAAAATGAACGTAAAATGAATATCGAACGTGAAATAATTTTGGTTTGATATTCATTTGATATTCACATAACATACCTAAACCTAAAACGAATTTCAAATGAATATCGAACGGAATTAATCTTTGCTTTGATATTCATTTGATATTCATATTACAAATTTACACCAGAAACGAATGTCAAATGAATATCAAACAGAAGGAAACTTTGGTTTGATATTCATTTCATATTCACAAAACAAAACTAGACCTAAAACGAACGTAAAATGAATATCAAACGTAAATAATATTGGTTTGATATTCATTCGATATTCACTCGATATTCACATAACATACCTAAACCTAAAACGTATTTCAAATGAATATCGAACGGAATTAATCTTTGGTTTGATATTCATTTGATATTCACATTGCAAATTTACACCGGAAACGAATGTCGAATGAATATCAAACAGAAGGAAACTTTGGTTTGATATTCATTCCATATTCACAAAACAAAACTAGACATAAAACGAACGTAAAATGAATATCGAACGTAAATAATTTTGGTTTGATATTCATTCGATATTCATTTGATATTCACATAACATACCTAAACCTAAAACGAACTTCGAATGAATATCGAACGTAAATAATTTTGGTTTGATATTCATTCGATATTCATTCGATATTCACATAACATACCTAGACCCGAAACGAATGTCAAATGAATATCGAACGTAAATAAACTTTGGTTTGATATTCATTCGATTTTCATTTGATATTCACATAACATACCTAAACCCGAAACGAATCTCAAACGAATAAAGAATGGAATTAATCTTTGGTTTGATATTAATTTGATATTTACAATACAAATTTACACGGAATACGAATGTCAAATAATAATCAAACAGAATGAAACTATTTCATATTCACAAAACAAAACTAGACATAAAACGAACGTAAAATGAATATCGAACGTAAATAATTTTGGTTTGATATTCATTCGATATTCATTTGATATTCACATAACATACCTAAACCCAAAACGAATTTCAAATGAATATCGAACGGAATTATTCTTTGGTTCGATATTCATTTGATATTTACATTGCAAATCTACACCGGAAACGAATGTCAAATGAATATCAAACAGAAGGAAACTTTGGTTTGATATTCATTTCATATTCACAAAACAAAACTAGACATGAAACGAACGTAAAATGAATATCGAACGTACATAATTTTGGTTTGATATTCATTTGATATTCATTCGATATTCACATTACATACCTGAACCCAAAACGAATCTCAAATGAATATAGAACGGAATTAATCTTTGGTTTGATATTCATTTGATATTTACATTACAAATTTACACCGGAAACGAATGTCAAATGAATATCAAACAGAAGGAAACTTTGGTTTGATATTCATTTCATATTCACAAAACCAAACTAGACCTAAAACGAACGTGAAATGAATATCGAACGTAAATAATTTTGGTTTGATACTCATTCGATATTTATTTGATATTCACATAACATACCTAAACCCGACACGAATCTCAAATGAATATAGAACGGAATTAATCTTTTGTTTGATATTCACATTACAAATTAACACCGGAAACGAATGTCAAATGAATATCGAACGGAATTAATCTTTGGCTTGATATTCGTTTGATATTAACATAACATACCTAAACCCAAGACGAATCTCAAATGAATATAGAACGTAATTCATCTTTGGTTCGATATTCATTTGATATTCACAATACAAATTAACACCGGACACGAATGCCAAATGAATATCGAACGGAATTAATCTTTGGTTTGATATTCATTTGATATTCACAATACAAATTTACACCAGAAACGAAAATCACATGAATATCAAACAGAAGGAAACTTTGGTTTGATATTCATTTCATATTCACAAAACAAAACTAAACCTAAATCGAACGTAAAATGAATATCGAACGTAGATTAACTTTGGTTTGATATTCATTCGATATTCATTTGATATTCACATAACATACCTAAACCCGAAACGAATCTCAAATGAATATAGAACGGAATAAATCTTTTTTTATATTCATTTGATATTCACATTACAAATAAACACCAGAAACGAATGTCAAATGGATATCGAACAGAAGGAAACTTTTGTTTGATATTCACAAAACTAAACTAGACCTAAAACGAACGTCAAATGAATATCGAATGACAAATAAACTTTGGTTTGATATTCATTCGGTATTCATTTGATATTCACGTAACATACTTAGTCCCGAAACGAATGTCAAATGAATATCGAACAGAATTAATCTTTGGTTTGATATTCATTTGATATTCACAAAACAAAACTAGACCCAAAACGAACGTCAAATGAATATCGAATGACAAATAAACTTTGGTTTGATATTCATTCGATATTCTTTTGATATTCACGTAACATACCGAGACCCGAAACGAATGTCAAATGAATATCGAACGTAAATAAACTTTGGTTTGATATTCATTCGATATTCATTTGATATTCACATAACATACCTAAACCGGAAACGAATCTCAAATGAATAAAGAACGGAATTAATCTTTTGTTTGATATTAATTTGATATTCACAATACAAATTTACACGGAATACGAATGTCAAATGAATATCAAACAGGAGAAAACTTTGGTTTGATATTCATTTCATATTCACAAAACAAAACTAGACCTAAAACGAACGTAAAATGAATATCGAACGTAAATAAACATTGGTTTGATATTCATTCGATATTCATTTGATATTCACATAACA
This sequence comes from Arcuatula senhousia, assembly GCA_963971305.1. NCBI lineage: Eukaryota > Metazoa > Mollusca > Bivalvia > Mytilida > Mytilidae > Arcuatula > Arcuatula senhousia. The sequence continues at coordinate 52,020 of CAXARO010000961.1, forward strand.
CACCTAAACCCGAAACGAATTTCAAATGAATATAGAACGAAATTAATCTTTGGTTTGATATTCATTTGATATTCACAATACAAATTAACACCGGACACGAATGTCAAATGAATATCGAACGGAATTAATCTTTGGTTTGCTATTCATTTGATATTCACATTGCAAATTTACACCGGAAACGAATGTCAAATGAATATCAAACAGAAGGAAACTTTGGTTTGATATTCATTTATATTCACAAAACAAAACTAGACCTAAAACGAACGTAAAATGAATATCGAACGTAAATAAACTTTGGTTTGATATTCATTCGATATTCATTTGATATTCACATAACACACCTAAACCCGAAACGAATCTCAAATGAATATAGAACGGAATTAATCGTTGGTTTGATATTCATTTGATATTCACAATACAAATTAACAATGGAAACGAATGTCAAATGAATATCGAACGGAATTAATCTTTGGTTTGATATTCATTTGACATTCACATTACAAAACTAGACCTATAACGAACGCCAAATGAATATCGAACGTAAATAAACTTTGGTTTGATATTCATTCGATATTCATTCCATATTCACATAGCATACCTAGACCGAAAATGAATGTCAAATTAATATCGAACTTTAAAATTTACCGTTTGATATTCATTTTGATATTCATTACATATTTTTACTAAGAAAAAAAATTAATGAATATCAAATGAATATCAAACGGCAAAATTTACCGTTTCATATTCAGTTTGATATTAAAAAAAAATTGAATATCGAATATCGAACATCGAATATCAGTCTCACTTTACTTAGGTTGTCTTTTAAGGGGTGAAAAATGCAAAAAGGTAAAAATTCAAAAAACAGCCCAGAATTTTATTGAGGAATCACTTTTTTTATTGGAATTGGTGTTGTTATACAATATGATAATACTAAAATATGCCTTCCCGATGGTAGCATTTTTTCTTCGCTTTCAGTTAAAAACACTAAATATCACCAAATTTTACATTTTTATTGATTATTCTCTTGAAAAAAACCAGGACAATTGTAAATCACTCTCGAAAAAACAATCCTGTCGCCGGACACGGGACCTACCGAGCATATAGTTCAATAATTTTGGCATGCCCTTCAAAACAACATTACTAATAATGGGACCATGGAAATAAACATTACAATTAAACTGGCAAAATGTTTGCACCAGAGTTATCACTTCCATACTTTTATTGCTCGTGTCTTCACATAAAACTTAACCGAATTCATGAACTACTCTCACTGGTGTGTGAAAAATAACGGAAAAAAAGTATCCCAGGGGTTCGATTTAAATATTATAATCGGTCAGTATTTACATGTTTTTGCAAATAAATTGATAGCATGTTGTTTTATAAGTTTAATGACCAAGTTAGTACGTACCAATTATTGACCGACGCTTTAACATTTTACCATATCTCGTCAATGTTTTATCCGCTTAAAGATAATTGATCTAAAACTGAAGAATATTTAATTATAAGCAAAAATTAGGTAAACAAAAAACGTAAGAAATGGTACATGTATAATCTAAATAGCTATAGATATGGTTTAGCTGTTAATTAGCCATATCTTTTTTATTTTATATTTAAATTAATTGGTTTTTAGTTTGTAAAATTATTAACATTATTTTCGTAGCATAGAATAGCATCGCACATAACGTTGGCACTATGCTGGAGAATAAAAGGGTGCCTCTGCTAAATAACTGTTTTCTTAAATTGTTACCACATAATTTTCTTACGAACAAAAGAGTATGAAACTAGAGGTGTCGATCTTCAATTCTGAACCACTTTTAAGCCGTATGTTATCCCGGACCGTTAAACTCGAAAACAAGACGTTCTACAGAAAATAGTTGCTGGCCTAATATCATAGGTGCTGCAATGGGTTTTCTTTTCGAACTTTTTGGCTTTGAGAACTTTTCATTCAAATATTTTTTTGTTCATCCAATGTTTTGATTCAAATGCTGCTGATGATAAGTTACTCCTGAAATATCGATATACAGCATAACAAAATTATTCGTTTCATACTCGTTGTTGGTATCGTATTTCATAATTGAAATTAGCAAATTAACATGGACTGCTATGGAACGACAGACTATTTAAAAATTACACATAAAAGGTAAAAATATCCAAATATAAAACTAATATAAATTAATAAAGAATACATCTAAAATCTAAAAAGCCTTTTAGATTTTAGATGTATTCTTTATTAATTTTTTATTAGTTTTATAGTTAATATTTTTACCTTTTATGTGTGGTTTAACCAACCTTCTTATTTTATTGTCTCCATTTTAACTTGCCACACCACAACATTTATTAATCTATTTAAAAATTAGGAGTTGTCTCTTCTAGTTATACAGTGCTTGTTATTTTTGTAATTGCGCGTCAGCGATTTTAATTCATAGTGAATCATGTAAAAGTGCACAATACAAAGTCACTTTCATTAACCCTTGCATGATCCAGTCTAAAAATACAATTTAATCACTGAAACCTTGTACGTTAAACGGGAAAAAAACCAGGAGAAATATCTACAAAAGACCCATCGAAGGCTAATGGTTCAAAAGTTTGAATCAAGCGACAGTAATCATATGTTATAGACTTGGGATTTTTGGATTCCAAAGGTGACATACTAGAATCAAGGGTTTAACCAATAACATTTGTGTTAGACGGTAGAGGGATTGTTGGAAATTAAATCCATTCCAATTAAAAAGATATTTAAAAATCATTATCGGTATTTTGCTAAGATATGTTGAAATATATCAATTTTTAAAGTGTTGTGGATTTATTATTGATATGCATGATTTTTTTATTCTGCCGAAAGATGATTCCAAATAGCTATTGATAGCTGCGAATGTTCTGAAGAGAGTTTCTCTACGTCCAATTTTTTATCTTAATGCCTTTATGTCCTAAATTCTCTCTTGCTGATTTTAACTTCTATCTATTTTTGTGCTGTGTAATAGTTGATAATCAATAAGGGAAACGTTGGGCCAAAAAAACTGAATCGTGTAAAATAGTAAAGTATTAAATAAATGTAGAAAATGACTGTAATAAAACATCATGAACAGATATAAATCATGTGTCTATCTACATGTACGTCAAATTGATAAAAGTCAATTCACCACTGGAAACTAGAACCTGATAACGGATAGCAAAAAAAAGAAGTTGCAAAAGGTGCTATTAAAGGTCAATAACTCAACAGTGGGTAAAAGCAACAGTTAATTTAGAGTGCAAAGTATCAAAGATTTCCCCATTGAAAACAATACTTCTTGTCAAAATTTATAATTTTCTGTTTGTCTCAATTTTGGGTTTTAATTTCAATTCAGAAGAAAGTAAAATGTATATGGATATCTTTATTGGGTACGAACCTATATGGCTGTGACTTTACCGGGACAAATATTTTGTTAAATATGTACATGAAAATTCACGCTTTTTTATAGAAATTTCGAAAAATAAAATGCATTTTACCAATATAATTACATGATATATTACGTTTCATATATGGAATAAAGACGTTATTCACTTATCAATATTTCTACAAAACATCATTTTTCATTTTTAAACCACAAGTAAAAGCCATGTATTTATTCCTGTATTGTAGTATCTTGCCTTCACAGGCGATTACTTCATGCATGTACCTATTTGGTACTTTGCTATGTTAATCATATGTTATGGATTTTGAAATGGTGGATTTCATACATGACAAATCAAATTCATGATCTTACCATTAAGATTAATGCTAGAGGGTAGAAGAATCGATTGATTAGAAAAAAAAACATTATGTATCAAAATTGTCGGGGTCTATAAATTAGTTAATAAACTGATTTCAGAAAGAAATTCGCATAACAAAATAAATTGTTCACAAATAAACAGCTAACCCGTTATCAAACACTCGATTGCATATCAAATAAAAAATTACAAAACTTATCCAGTCAATAGAGTTTGCTGGGCTTGACTCGCGTTTCTTTAAAGATAAACACTTTATTAATATAAAGAGTACAAAAGGATAAACTCGAAATAATTTAAAATTGAACCAAAATATAATGCTTCAAATAATTAATCAAAGGTAATAACAAAACTACCGAACTTGAATGATCAATCTTATTGTCCAGAAAAAATGACAAAAACGAATCATTCATACCGGAGAACTGGTGGATCACAATGGTCCTGACTTGGTACAGGCATTTCAAACGAAATGGTGGGTTAAACCAGGTTTATGGTGCCAAACCTCCCTCTTCCGTTGCGATTTTAGGATCCGGTAATGACCATAGAACACAACATAGTTGTGTGACACAATAGGGATATTGAGGTGATCATCTCAGTACAGCAGACCAGTCAAACACTAATTAAAACAATTAATCACCATATGCTTTAACTCAATTTTGAACTTTTCTTCTAGTGGCTGATAACGAAGAATCAATTTTTTAGGGATCGTATGAGACGTATTTTCTTATAGCCCTGCTCCAAAAGTCGTTTACGAAGAAATCGGTGTCTTATAAAAAAATCTGTGAAATGTGTGGAAGCTCTGGCTTATCGAAATATAACGTTTATTCCTAGATCAACTAATGAATAATAATCACTTGTTTTATTTGATACCGATGCAAATCTTTGACATATCACAGTTAATGATCGATTAGGAAGCTTACATCTTTCACTTGGTGATCGTTGTATCTTAATTGGCAAAGTTCAATGTTAAAATTTCATCGAGCCAAACATTAACTAATTGACAACAATTAGTTGGTCTTGGTTTAAATGTAAAGTTTATTTATATTACATGACTTGTATGAAATTGTAAACCGATATTTTCGTAAACTGAATATATTCATCACAATGCAAAACACTACAAAGCCAGCCATGCATTCACTGGTATTTAAATAGTTTTGTATTCATCAACGTTTAATACGTGTGTTGTCATATTATTTTGGATATCATTTTAAGCTGTTTGCGAATTTACAAGGCATTACTGGTTATAAAATTGTTTTTAAAATAAGACAAAAAAATGTGTAACCGTACTATTGAGGCTCTAATTGTTCTGCTCACATCTATTATGATCGCATTTCTAGCTTACCAAATCTCAGAAGTGAGGCAAATTACTTTGTTGCACGAAAAAACTGTGAAAGACGCAATTATAGATATAAAACAAATTATCAGAAGTAACGAAAAAAACAGTCAAATGGATAGAGCGAATCTCAAAGTGAAAGTAGAAAAGCTGGACGAAGATATTA
>CAXARO010000962.1:0-28026 GCA_963971305.1 Arcuatula senhousia
ATGTTGTCGCGACATGGATTTTTGTGATTTTTACACCGTATCACTGTATTTAGCCATGGTATGACCTTGAAGGTTTTTTCAAGGTCAAACCACCTTACCTTTACTATTCCAACCTATTTCAGTCAATAAAAGTCACCAGATGTCAAAAATAAAAAAGTTGACTTTTGCCCCCCCTTTTTTTGAAAATTTGGAAATTTGCCATTTTTGACCAAAAAATGTTATTTTTGGGTAAATACACCTTATTTGACCATAATTAGATGATATCAACCCTAAAAACCCAGAAAAAGTCCCATCTGCCCTCTTTTTTAAGGTCTTTCCCTTTCCAAGGGAAGACCTTATTGTATTTCTTCTGATTATTATTATTATTATTATTTTTTTTCTTCCGCCAAAAATCAACTTGTAGAAGTACGCGACATATCGCAATGATAGTTGGTACACTTTATCGGTCAAGGTTTGTCGTCTCAGAAAAAACACTTGGGTACCGTACCCTTTCGCGTATAAGAATTATCTCCCCTTTCACTGTAAAGTTTGTTGCTCTATCTCCTCCTAAGCCATAACAGGTATCAAATTCAATCCTTTTGAAACAGGTAGAGTAACTCATCGTGTTGTCAAACTACTATTTTTTATATTGATGTATTCAATAATATAGGAGTTATTCCCCTTGAAACTTTGACTTTTTTAGTATAAAATTCTAAAATCAACAAATCTTAAGGTATTTCAATGAAACTTGGTATACAGGGTCAGTGACCCCTAAGGACCAAAATAAGGTCAAGGTCAAAGGTCAAGGTCATCATTTGTTGATTTGCAAAAAAATAACTTTTTTTGATTGTGAAATAAGTCCAACAAGGAGAAACATTTTTCAGTACCCATTTTACTTTAAACAGTGTGTTTATGTTCCTTCTACCCAACACAGAAAAAATATTTGAAAAAGGTGAAAAAATGTTGTCGCGACATGGATTTTTGTGATTTTTACACCGTATCACTGTATTTAGCCATGGTATGACCTTGAAGGTTTTTTCAAGGTCAAACCACCTTACCTTTACTATTCCAACCTATTTCAGTCAATAAAAGTCACCAGATGTCAAAAATAAAAAAGTTGACTTTTGCCCCCCCTTTTTTTGAAAATTTGGAAATTTGCCATTTTTGACCAAAAAATGTTATTTTTGGGTAAATACACCTTATTTGACCATAATTAGATGATATCAACCCTAAAAACCCAGAAAAAGTCCCATCTGCCCTCTTTTTTAAGGTCTTTCCCTTTCCAAGGGAAGACCTTATTGTATTTCTTCTGATTATTATTATTATTATTATTTTTTTTCTTCCGCCAAAAATCAACTTGTAGAAGTACGCGACATATCGCAATGATAGTTGGTACACTTTATCGGTCAAGGTTTGTCGTCTCAGAAAAAACACTTGGGTACCGTACCCTTTCGCGTATAAGAATTATCTCCCCTTTCACTGTAAAGTTTGTTGCTCTATCTCCTCCTAAGCCATAACAGGTATCAAATTCAATCCTTTTGAAACAGGTAGAGTAACTCATCGTGTTGTCAAACTACTATTTTTTATATTGATGTATTCAATAATATAGGAGTTATTCCCCTTGAAACTTTGACTTTTTTAGTATAAAATTCTAAAATCAACAAATCTTAAGGTATTTCAATGAAACTTGGTATACAGGGTCAGTGACCCCTAAGGACCAAAATAAGGTCAAGGTCAAAGGTCAAGGTCATCATTTGTTGATTTGCAAAAAAATAACTTTTTTTGATTGTGAAATAAGTCCAACAAGGAGAAACATTTTTCAGTACCCATTTTACTTTAAACAGTGTGTTTATGTTCCTTCTACCCAACACAGAAAAAATATTTGAAAAAGGTGAAAAAATGTTGTCGCGACATGGATTTTTGTGATTTTTACACCGTATCACTGTATTTAGCCATGGTATGACCTTGAAGGTTTTTTCAAGGTCAAACCACCTTACCTTTACTATTCCAACCTATTTCAGTCAATAAAAGTCACCAGATGTCAAAAATAAAAAAGTTGACTTTTGCCCCCCCTTTTTTTGAAAATTTGGAAATTTGCCATTTTTGACCAAAAAATGTTATTTTTGGGTAAATACACCTTATTTGACCATAATTAGATGATATCAACCCTAAAAACCCAGAAAAAGTCCCATCTGCCCTCTTTTTTAAGGTCTTTCCCTTTCCAAGGGAAGACCTTATTGTATTTCTTCTGATTATTATTATTATTATTATTTTTTTTCTTCCGCCAAAAATCAACTTGTAGAAGTACGCGACATATCGCAATGATAGTTGGTACACTTTATCGGTCAAGGTTTGTCGTCTCAGAAAAAACACTTGGGTACCGTACCCTTTCGCGTATAAGAATTATCTCCCCTTTCACTGTAAAGTTTGTTGCTCTATCTCCTCCTAAGCCATAACAGGTATCAAATTCAATCCTTTTGAAACAGGTAGAGTAACTCATCGTGTTGTCAAACTACTATTTTTTATATTGATGTATTCAATAATATAGGAGTTATTCCCCTTGAAACTTTGACTTTTTTAGTATAAAATTCTAAAATCAACAAATCTTAAGGTATTTCAATGAAACTTGGTATACAGGGTCAGTGACCCCTAAGGACCAAAATAAGGTCAAGGTCAAAGGTCAAGGTCATCATTTGTTGATTTGCAAAAAAATAACTTTTTTTGATTGTGAAATAAGTCCAACAAGGAGAAACATTTTTCAGTACCCATTTTACTTTAAACAGTGTGTTTATGTTCCTTCTACCCAACACAGAAAAAATATTTGAAAAAGGTGAAAAAATGTTGTCGCGACATGGATTTTTGTGATTTTTACACCGTATCACTGTATTTAGCCATGGTATGACCTTGAAGGTTTTTTCAAGGTCAAACCACCTTACCTTTACTATTCCAACCTATTTCAGTCAATAAAAGTCACCAGATGTCAAAAATAAAAAAGTTGACTTTTGCCCCCCCTTTTTTTGAAAATTTGGAAATTTGCCATTTTTGACCAAAAAATGTTATTTTTGGGTAAATACACCTTATTTGACCATAATTAGATGATATCAACCCTAAAAACCCAGAAAAAGTCCCATCTGCCCTCTTTTTTAAGGTCTTTCCCTTTCCAAGGGAAGACCTTATTGTATTTCTTCTGATTATTATTATTATTATTATTTTTTTTCTTCCGCCAAAAATCAACTTGTAGAAGTACGCGACATATCGCAATGATAGTTGGTACACTTTATCGGTCAAGGTTTGTCGTCTCAGAAAAAACACTTGGGTACCGTACCCTTTCGCGTATAAGAATTATCTCCCCTTTCACTGTAAAGTTTGTTGCTCTATCTCCTCCTAAGCCATAACAGGTATCAAATTCAATCCTTTTGAAACAGGTAGAGTAACTCATCGTGTTGTCAAACTACTATTTTTTATATTGATGTATTCAATAATATAGGAGTTATTCCCCTTGAAACTTTGACTTTTTTAGTATAAAATTCTAAAATCAACAAATCTTAAGGTATTTCAATGAAACTTGGTATACAGGGTCAGTGACCCCTAAGGACCAAAATAAGGTCAAGGTCAAAGGTCAAGGTCATCATTTGTTGATTTGCAAAAAAATAACTTTTTTTGATTGTGAAATAAGTCCAACAAGGAGAAACATTTTTCAGTACCCATTTTACTTTAAACAGTGTGTTTATGTTCCTTCTACCCAACACAGAAAAAATATTTGAAAAAGGTGAAAAAATGTTGTCGCGACATGGATTTTTGTGATTTTTACACCGTATCACTGTATTTAGCCATGGTATGACCTTGAAGGTTTTTTCAAGGTCAAACCACCTTACCTTTACTATTCCAACCTATTTCAGTCAATAAAAGTCACCAGATGTCAAAAATAAAAAAGTTGACTTTTGCCCCCCCTTTTTTTGAAAATTTGGAAATTTGCCATTTTTGACCAAAAAATGTTATTTTTGGGTAAATACACCTTATTTGACCATAATTAGATGATATCAACCCTAAAAACCCAGAAAAAGTCCCATCTGCCCTCTTTTTTAAGGTCTTTCCCTTTCCAAGGGAAGACCTTATTGTATTTCTTCTGATTATTATTATTATTATTATTTTTTTTCTTCCGCCAAAAATCAACTTGTAGAAGTACGCGACATATCGCAATGATAGTTGGTACACTTTATCGGTCAAGGTTTGTCGTCTCAGAAAAAACACTTGGGTACCGTACCCTTTCGCGTATAAGAATTATCTCCCCTTTCACTGTAAAGTTTGTTGCTCTATCTCCTCCTAAGCCATAACAGGTATCAAATTCAATCCTTTTGAAACAGGTAGAGTAACTCATCGTGTTGTCAAACTACTATTTTTTATATTGATGTATTCAATAATATAGGAGTTATTCCCCTTGAAACTTTGACTTTTTTAGTATAAAATTCTAAAATCAACAAATCTTAAGGTATTTCAATGAAACTTGGTATACAGGGTCAGTGACCCCTAAGGACCAAAATAAGGTCAAGGTCAAAGGTCAAGGTCATCATTTGTTGATTTGCAAAAAAATAACTTTTTTTGATTGTGAAATAAGTCCAACAAGGAGAAACATTTTTCAGTACCCATTTTACTTTAAACAGTGTGTTTATGTTCCTTCTACCCAACACAGAAAAAATATTTGAAAAAGGTGAAAAAATGTTGTCGCGACATGGATTTTTGTGATTTTTACACCGTATCACTGTATTTAGCCATGGTATGACCTTGAAGGTTTTTTCAAGGTCAAACCACCTTACCTTTACTATTCCAACCTATTTCAGTCAATAAAAGTCACCAGATGTCAAAAATAAAAAAGTTGACTTTTGCCCCCCCTTTTTTTGAAAATTTGGAAATTTGCCATTTTTGACCAAAAAATGTTATTTTTGGGTAAATACACCTTATTTGACCATAATTAGATGATATCAACCCTAAAAACCCAGAAAAAGTCCCATCTGCCCTCTTTTTTAAGGTCTTTCCCTTTCCAAGGGAAGACCTTATTGTATTTCTTCTGATTATTATTATTATTATTATTTTTTTTCTTCCGCCAAAAATCAACTTGTAGAAGTACGCGACATATCGCAATGATAGTTGGTACACTTTATCGGTCAAGGTTTGTCGTCTCAGAAAAAACACTTGGGTACCGTACCCTTTCGCGTATAAGAATTATCTCCCCTTTCACTGTAAAGTTTGTTGCTCTATCTCCTCCTAAGCCATAACAGGTATCAAATTCAATCCTTTTGAAACAGGTAGAGTAACTCATCGTGTTGTCAAACTACTATTTTTTATATTGATGTATTCAATAATATAGGAGTTATTCCCCTTGAAACTTTGACTTTTTTAGTATAAAATTCTAAAATCAACAAATCTTAAGGTATTTCAATGAAACTTGGTATACAGGGTCAGTGACCCCTAAGGACCAAAATAAGGTCAAGGTCAAAGGTCAAGGTCATCATTTGTTGATTTGCAAAAAAATAACTTTTTTTGATTGTGAAATAAGTCCAACAAGGAGAAACATTTTTCAGTACCCATTTTACTTTAAACAGTGTGTTTATGTTCCTTCTACCCAACACAGAAAAAATATTTGAAAAAGGTGAAAAAATGTTGTCGCGACATGGATTTTTGTGATTTTTACACCGTATCACTGTATTTAGCCATGGTATGACCTTGAAGGTTTTTTCAAGGTCAAACCACCTTACCTTTACTATTCCAACCTATTTCAGTCAATAAAAGTCACCAGATGTCAAAAATAAAAAAGTTGACTTTTGCCCCCCCTTTTTTTGAAAATTTGGAAATTTGCCATTTTTGACCAAAAAATGTTATTTTTGGGTAAATACACCTTATTTGACCATAATTAGATGATATCAACCCTAAAAACCCAGAAAAAGTCCCATCTGCCCTCTTTTTTAAGGTCTTTCCCTTTCCAAGGGAAGACCTTATTGTATTTCTTCTGATTATTATTATTATTATTATTTTTTTTCTTCCGCCAAAAATCAACTTGTAGAAGTACGCGACATATCGCAATGATAGTTGGTACACTTTATCGGTCAAGGTTTGTCGTCTCAGAAAAAACACTTGGGTACCGTACCCTTTCGCGTATAAGAATTATCTCCCCTTTCACTGTAAAGTTTGTTGCTCTATCTCCTCCTAAGCCATAACAGGTATCAAATTCAATCCTTTTGAAACAGGTAGAGTAACTCATCGTGTTGTCAAACTACTATTTTTTATATTGATGTATTCAATAATATAGGAGTTATTCCCCTTGAAACTTTGACTTTTTTAGTATAAAATTCTAAAATCAACAAATCTTAAGGTATTTCAATGAAACTTGGTATACAGGGTCAGTGACCCCTAAGGACCAAAATAAGGTCAAGGTCAAAGGTCAAGGTCATCATTTGTTGATTTGCAAAAAAATAACTTTTTTTGATTGTGAAATAAGTCCAACAAGGAGAAACATTTTTCAGTACCCATTTTACTTTAAACAGTGTGTTTATGTTCCTTCTACCCAACACAGAAAAAATATTTGAAAAAGGTGAAAAAATGTTGTCGCGACATGGATTTTTGTGATTTTTACACCGTATCACTGTATTTAGCCATGGTATGACCTTGAAGGTTTTTTCAAGGTCAAACCACCTTACCTTTACTATTCCAACCTATTTCAGTCAATAAAAGTCACCAGATGTCAAAAATAAAAAAGTTGACTTTTGCCCCCCCTTTTTTTGAAAATTTGGAAATTTGCCATTTTTGACCAAAAAATGTTATTTTTGGGTAAATACACCTTATTTGACCATAATTAGATGATATCAACCCTAAAAACCCAGAAAAAGTCCCATCTGCCCTCTTTTTTAAGGTCTTTCCCTTTCCAAGGGAAGACCTTATTGTATTTCTTCTGATTATTATTATTATTATTATTTTTTTTCTTCCGCCAAAAATCAACTTGTAGAAGTACGCGACATATCGCAATGATAGTTGGTACACTTTATCGGTCAAGGTTTGTCGTCTCAGAAAAAACACTTGGGTACCGTACCCTTTCGCGTATAAGAATTATCTCCCCTTTCACTGTAAAGTTTGTTGCTCTATCTCCTCCTAAGCCATAACAGGTATCAAATTCAATCCTTTTGAAACAGGTAGAGTAACTCATCGTGTTGTCAAACTACTATTTTTTATATTGATGTATTCAATAATATAGGAGTTATTCCCCTTGAAACTTTGACTTTTTTAGTATAAAATTCTAAAATCAACAAATCTTAAGGTATTTCAATGAAACTTGGTATACAGGGTCAGTGACCCCTAAGGACCAAAATAAGGTCAAGGTCAAAGGTCAAGGTCATCATTTGTTGATTTGCAAAAAAATAACTTTTTTTGATTGTGAAATAAGTCCAACAAGGAGAAACATTTTTCAGTACCCATTTTACTTTAAACAGTGTGTTTATGTTCCTTCTACCCAACACAGAAAAAATATTTGAAAAAGGTGAAAAAATGTTGTCGCGACATGGATTTTTGTGATTTTTACACCGTATCACTGTATTTAGCCATGGTATGACCTTGAAGGTTTTTTCAAGGTCAAACCACCTTACCTTTACTATTCCAACCTATTTCAGTCAATAAAAGTCACCAGATGTCAAAAATAAAAAAGTTGACTTTTGCCCCCCCTTTTTTTGAAAATTTGGAAATTTGCCATTTTTGACCAAAAAATGTTATTTTTGGGTAAATACACCTTATTTGACCATAATTAGATGATATCAACCCTAAAAACCCAGAAAAAGTCCCATCTGCCCTCTTTTTTAAGGTCTTTCCCTTTCCAAGGGAAGACCTTATTGTATTTCTTCTGATTATTATTATTATTATTATTTTTTTTCTTCCGCCAAAAATCAACTTGTAGAAGTACGCGACATATCGCAATGATAGTTGGTACACTTTATCGGTCAAGGTTTGTCGTCTCAGAAAAAACACTTGGGTACCGTACCCTTTCGCGTATAAGAATTATCTCCCCTTTCACTGTAAAGTTTGTTGCTCTATCTCCTCCTAAGCCATAACAGGTATCAAATTCAATCCTTTTGAAACAGGTAGAGTAACTCATCGTGTTGTCAAACTACTATTTTTTATATTGATGTATTCAATAATATAGGAGTTATTCCCCTTGAAACTTTGACTTTTTTAGTATAAAATTCTAAAATCAACAAATCTTAAGGTATTTCAATGAAACTTGGTATACAGGGTCAGTGACCCCTAAGGACCAAAATAAGGTCAAGGTCAAAGGTCAAGGTCATCATTTGTTGATTTGCAAAAAAATAACTTTTTTTGATTGTGAAATAAGTCCAACAAGGAGAAACATTTTTCAGTACCCATTTTACTTTAAACAGTGTGTTTATGTTCCTTCTACCCAACACAGAAAAAATATTTGAAAAAGGTGAAAAAATGTTGTCGCGACATGGATTTTTGTGATTTTTACACCGTATCACTGTATTTAGCCATGGTATGACCTTGAAGGTTTTTTCAAGGTCAAACCACCTTACCTTTACTATTCCAACCTATTTCAGTCAATAAAAGTCACCAGATGTCAAAAATAAAAAAGTTGACTTTTGCCCCCCCTTTTTTTGAAAATTTGGAAATTTGCCATTTTTGACCAAAAAATGTTATTTTTGGGTAAATACACCTTATTTGACCATAATTAGATGATATCAACCCTAAAAACCCAGAAAAAGTCCCATCTGCCCTCTTTTTTAAGGTCTTTCCCTTTCCAAGGGAAGACCTTATTGTATTTCTTCTGATTATTATTATTATTATTATTTTTTTTCTTCCGCCAAAAATCAACTTGTAGAAGTACGCGACATATCGCAATGATAGTTGGTACACTTTATCGGTCAAGGTTTGTCGTCTCAGAAAAAACACTTGGGTACCGTACCCTTTCGCGTATAAGAATTATCTCCCCTTTCACTGTAAAGTTTGTTGCTCTATCTCCTCCTAAGCCATAACAGGTATCAAATTCAATCCTTTTGAAACAGGTAGAGTAACTCATCGTGTTGTCAAACTACTATTTTTTATATTGATGTATTCAATAATATAGGAGTTATTCCCCTTGAAACTTTGACTTTTTTAGTATAAAATTCTAAAATCAACAAATCTTAAGGTATTTCAATGAAACTTGGTATACAGGGTCAGTGACCCCTAAGGACCAAAATAAGGTCAAGGTCAAAGGTCAAGGTCATCATTTGTTGATTTGCAAAAAAATAACTTTTTTTGATTGTGAAATAAGTCCAACAAGGAGAAACATTTTTCAGTACCCATTTTACTTTAAACAGTGTGTTTATGTTCCTTCTACCCAACACAGAAAAAATATTTGAAAAAGGTGAAAAAATGTTGTCGCGACATGGATTTTTGTGATTTTTACACCGTATCACTGTATTTAGCCATGGTATGACCTTGAAGGTTTTTTCAAGGTCAAACCACCTTACCTTTACTATTCCAACCTATTTCAGTCAATAAAAGTCACCAGATGTCAAAAATAAAAAAGTTGACTTTTGCCCCCCCTTTTTTTGAAAATTTGGAAATTTGCCATTTTTGACCAAAAAATGTTATTTTTGGGTAAATACACCTTATTTGACCATAATTAGATGATATCAACCCTAAAAACCCAGAAAAAGTCCCATCTGCCCTCTTTTTTAAGGTCTTTCCCTTTCCAAGGGAAGACCTTATTGTATTTCTTCTGATTATTATTATTATTATTATTTTTTTTCTTCCGCCAAAAATCAACTTGTAGAAGTACGCGACATATCGCAATGATAGTTGGTACACTTTATCGGTCAAGGTTTGTCGTCTCAGAAAAAACACTTGGGTACCGTACCCTTTCGCGTATAAGAATTATCTCCCCTTTCACTGTAAAGTTTGTTGCTCTATCTCCTCCTAAGCCATAACAGGTATCAAATTCAATCCTTTTGAAACAGGTAGAGTAACTCATCGTGTTGTCAAACTACTATTTTTTATATTGATGTATTCAATAATATAGGAGTTATTCCCCTTGAAACTTTGACTTTTTTAGTATAAAATTCTAAAATCAACAAATCTTAAGGTATTTCAATGAAACTTGGTATACAGGGTCAGTGACCCCTAAGGACCAAAATAAGGTCAAGGTCAAAGGTCAAGGTCATCATTTGTTGATTTGCAAAAAAATAACTTTTTTTGATTGTGAAATAAGTCCAACAAGGAGAAACATTTTTCAGTACCCATTTTACTTTAAACAGTGTGTTTATGTTCCTTCTACCCAACACAGAAAAAATATTTGAAAAAGGTGAAAAAATGTTGTCGCGACATGGATTTTTGTGATTTTTACACCGTATCACTGTATTTAGCCATGGTATGACCTTGAAGGTTTTTTCAAGGTCAAACCACCTTACCTTTACTATTCCAACCTATTTCAGTCAATAAAAGTCACCAGATGTCAAAAATAAAAAAGTTGACTTTTGCCCCCCCTTTTTTTGAAAATTTGGAAATTTGCCATTTTTGACCAAAAAATGTTATTTTTGGGTAAATACACCTTATTTGACCATAATTAGATGATATCAACCCTAAAAACCCAGAAAAAGTCCCATCTGCCCTCTTTTTTAAGGTCTTTCCCTTTCCAAGGGAAGACCTTATTGTATTTCTTCTGATTATTATTATTATTATTATTTTTTTTCTTCCGCCAAAAATCAACTTGTAGAAGTACGCGACATATCGCAATGATAGTTGGTACACTTTATCGGTCAAGGTTTGTCGTCTCAGAAAAAACACTTGGGTACCGTACCCTTTCGCGTATAAGAATTATCTCCCCTTTCACTGTAAAGTTTGTTGCTCTATCTCCTCCTAAGCCATAACAGGTATCAAATTCAATCCTTTTGAAACAGGTAGAGTAACTCATCGTGTTGTCAAACTACTATTTTTTATATTGATGTATTCAATAATATAGGAGTTATTCCCCTTGAAACTTTGACTTTTTTAGTATAAAATTCTAAAATCAACAAATCTTAAGGTATTTCAATGAAACTTGGTATACAGGGTCAGTGACCCCTAAGGACCAAAATAAGGTCAAGGTCAAAGGTCAAGGTCATCATTTGTTGATTTGCAAAAAAATAACTTTTTTTGATTGTGAAATAAGTCCAACAAGGAGAAACATTTTTCAGTACCCATTTTACTTTAAACAGTGTGTTTATGTTCCTTCTACCCAACACAGAAAAAATATTTGAAAAAGGTGAAAAAATGTTGTCGCGACATGGATTTTTGTGATTTTTACACCGTATCACTGTATTTAGCCATGGTATGACCTTGAAGGTTTTTTCAAGGTCAAACCACCTTACCTTTACTATTCCAACCTATTTCAGTCAATAAAAGTCACCAGATGTCAAAAATAAAAAAGTTGACTTTTGCCCCCCCTTTTTTTGAAAATTTGGAAATTTGCCATTTTTGACCAAAAAATGTTATTTTTGGGTAAATACACCTTATTTGACCATAATTAGATGATATCAACCCTAAAAACCCAGAAAAAGTCCCATCTGCCCTCTTTTTTAAGGTCTTTCCCTTTCCAAGGGAAGACCTTATTGTATTTCTTCTGATTATTATTATTATTATTATTTTTTTTCTTCCGCCAAAAATCAACTTGTAGAAGTACGCGACATATCGCAATGATAGTTGGTACACTTTATCGGTCAAGGTTTGTCGTCTCAGAAAAAACACTTGGGTACCGTACCCTTTCGCGTATAAGAATTATCTCCCCTTTCACTGTAAAGTTTGTTGCTCTATCTCCTCCTAAGCCATAACAGGTATCAAATTCAATCCTTTTGAAACAGGTAGAGTAACTCATCGTGTTGTCAAACTACTATTTTTTATATTGATGTATTCAATAATATAGGAGTTATTCCCCTTGAAACTTTGACTTTTTTAGTATAAAATTCTAAAATCAACAAATCTTAAGGTATTTCAATGAAACTTGGTATACAGGGTCAGTGACCCCTAAGGACCAAAATAAGGTCAAGGTCAAAGGTCAAGGTCATCATTTGTTGATTTGCAAAAAAATAACTTTTTTTGATTGTGAAATAAGTCCAACAAGGAGAAACATTTTTCAGTACCCATTTTACTTTAAACAGTGTGTTTATGTTCCTTCTACCCAACACAGAAAAAATATTTGAAAAAGGTGAAAAAATGTTGTCGCGACATGGATTTTTGTGATTTTTACACCGTATCACTGTATTTAGCCATGGTATGACCTTGAAGGTTTTTTCAAGGTCAAACCACCTTACCTTTACTATTCCAACCTATTTCAGTCAATAAAAGTCACCAGATGTCAAAAATAAAAAAGTTGACTTTTGCCCCCCCTTTTTTTGAAAATTTGGAAATTTGCCATTTTTGACCAAAAAATGTTATTTTTGGGTAAATACACCTTATTTGACCATAATTAGATGATATCAACCCTAAAAACCCAGAAAAAGTCCCATCTGCCCTCTTTTTTAAGGTCTTTCCCTTTCCAAGGGAAGACCTTATTGTATTTCTTCTGATTATTATTATTATTATTATTTTTTTTCTTCCGCCAAAAATCAACTTGTAGAAGTACGCGACATATCGCAATGATAGTTGGTACACTTTATCGGTCAAGGTTTGTCGTCTCAGAAAAAACACTTGGGTACCGTACCCTTTCGCGTATAAGAATTATCTCCCCTTTCACTGTAAAGTTTGTTGCTCTATCTCCTCCTAAGCCATAACAGGTATCAAATTCAATCCTTTTGAAACAGGTAGAGTAACTCATCGTGTTGTCAAACTACTATTTTTTATATTGATGTATTCAATAATATAGGAGTTATTCCCCTTGAAACTTTGACTTTTTTAGTATAAAATTCTAAAATCAACAAATCTTAAGGTATTTCAATGAAACTTGGTATACAGGGTCAGTGACCCCTAAGGACCAAAATAAGGTCAAGGTCAAAGGTCAAGGTCATCATTTGTTGATTTGCAAAAAAATAACTTTTTTTGATTGTGAAATAAGTCCAACAAGGAGAAACATTTTTCAGTACCCATTTTACTTTAAACAGTGTGTTTATGTTCCTTCTACCCAACACAGAAAAAATATTTGAAAAAGGTGAAAAAATGTTGTCGCGACATGGATTTTTGTGATTTTTACACCGTATCACTGTATTTAGCCATGGTATGACCTTGAAGGTTTTTTCAAGGTCAAACCACCTTACCTTTACTATTCCAACCTATTTCAGTCAATAAAAGTCACCAGATGTCAAAAATAAAAAAGTTGACTTTTGCCCCCCCTTTTTTTGAAAATTTGGAAATTTGCCATTTTTGACCAAAAAATGTTATTTTTGGGTAAATACACCTTATTTGACCATAATTAGATGATATCAACCCTAAAAACCCAGAAAAAGTCCCATCTGCCCTCTTTTTTAAGGTCTTTCCCTTTCCAAGGGAAGACCTTATTGTATTTCTTCTGATTATTATTATTATTATTATTTTTTTTCTTCCGCCAAAAATCAACTTGTAGAAGTACGCGACATATCGCAATGATAGTTGGTACACTTTATCGGTCAAGGTTTGTCGTCTCAGAAAAAACACTTGGGTACCGTACCCTTTCGCGTATAAGAATTATCTCCCCTTTCACTGTAAAGTTTGTTGCTCTATCTCCTCCTAAGCCATAACAGGTATCAAATTCAATCCTTTTGAAACAGGTAGAGTAACTCATCGTGTTGTCAAACTACTATTTTTTATATTGATGTATTCAATAATATAGGAGTTATTCCCCTTGAAACTTTGACTTTTTTAGTATAAAATTCTAAAATCAACAAATCTTAAGGTATTTCAATGAAACTTGGTATACAGGGTCAGTGACCCCTAAGGACCAAAATAAGGTCAAGGTCAAAGGTCAAGGTCATCATTTGTTGATTTGCAAAAAAATAACTTTTTTTGATTGTGAAATAAGTCCAACAAGGAGAAACATTTTTCAGTACCCATTTTACTTTAAACAGTGTGTTTATGTTCCTTCTACCCAACACAGAAAAAATATTTGAAAAAGGTGAAAAAATGTTGTCGCGACATGGATTTTTGTGATTTTTACACCGTATCACTGTATTTAGCCATGGTATGACCTTGAAGGTTTTTTCAAGGTCAAACCACCTTACCTTTACTATTCCAACCTATTTCAGTCAATAAAAGTCACCAGATGTCAAAAATAAAAAAGTTGACTTTTGCCCCCCCTTTTTTTGAAAATTTGGAAATTTGCCATTTTTGACCAAAAAATGTTATTTTTGGGTAAATACACCTTATTTGACCATAATTAGATGATATCAACCCTAAAAACCCAGAAAAAGTCCCATCTGCCCTCTTTTTTAAGGTCTTTCCCTTTCCAAGGGAAGACCTTATTGTATTTCTTCTGATTATTATTATTATTATTATTTTTTTTCTTCCGCCAAAAATCAACTTGTAGAAGTACGCGACATATCGCAATGATAGTTGGTACACTTTATCGGTCAAGGTTTGTCGTCTCAGAAAAAACACTTGGGTACCGTACCCTTTCGCGTATAAGAATTATCTCCCCTTTCACTGTAAAGTTTGTTGCTCTATCTCCTCCTAAGCCATAACAGGTATCAAATTCAATCCTTTTGAAACAGGTAGAGTAACTCATCGTGTTGTCAAACTACTATTTTTTATATTGATGTATTCAATAATATAGGAGTTATTCCCCTTGAAACTTTGACTTTTTTAGTATAAAATTCTAAAATCAACAAATCTTAAGGTATTTCAATGAAACTTGGTATACAGGGTCAGTGACCCCTAAGGACCAAAATAAGGTCAAGGTCAAAGGTCAAGGTCATCATTTGTTGATTTGCAAAAAAATAACTTTTTTTGATTGTGAAATAAGTCCAACAAGGAGAAACATTTTTCAGTACCCATTTTACTTTAAACAGTGTGTTTATGTTCCTTCTACCCAACACAGAAAAAATATTTGAAAAAGGTGAAAAAATGTTGTCGCGACATGGATTTTTGTGATTTTTACACCGTATCACTGTATTTAGCCATGGTATGACCTTGAAGGTTTTTTCAAGGTCAAACCACCTTACCTTTACTATTCCAACCTATTTCAGTCAATAAAAGTCACCAGATGTCAAAAATAAAAAAGTTGACTTTTGCCCCCCCTTTTTTTGAAAATTTGGAAATTTGCCATTTTTGACCAAAAAATGTTATTTTTGGGTAAATACACCTTATTTGACCATAATTAGATGATATCAACCCTAAAAACCCAGAAAAAGTCCCATCTGCCCTCTTTTTTAAGGTCTTTCCCTTTCCAAGGGAAGACCTTATTGTATTTCTTCTGATTATTATTATTATTATTATTTTTTTTCTTCCGCCAAAAATCAACTTGTAGAAGTACGCGACATATCGCAATGATAGTTGGTACACTTTATCGGTCAAGGTTTGTCGTCTCAGAAAAAACACTTGGGTACCGTACCCTTTCGCGTATAAGAATTATCTCCCCTTTCACTGTAAAGTTTGTTGCTCTATCTCCTCCTAAGCCATAACAGGTATCAAATTCAATCCTTTTGAAACAGGTAGAGTAACTCATCGTGTTGTCAAACTACTATTTTTTATATTGATGTATTCAATAATATAGGAGTTATTCCCCTTGAAACTTTGACTTTTTTAGTATAAAATTCTAAAATCAACAAATCTTAAGGTATTTCAATGAAACTTGGTATACAGGGTCAGTGACCCCTAAGGACCAAAATAAGGTCAAGGTCAAAGGTCAAGGTCATCATTTGTTGATTTGCAAAAAAATAACTTTTTTTGATTGTGAAATAAGTCCAACAAGGAGAAACATTTTTCAGTACCCATTTTACTTTAAACAGTGTGTTTATGTTCCTTCTACCCAACACAGAAAAAATATTTGAAAAAGGTGAAAAAATGTTGTCGCGACATGGATTTTTGTGATTTTTACACCGTATCACTGTATTTAGCCATGGTATGACCTTGAAGGTTTTTTCAAGGTCAAACCACCTTACCTTTACTATTCCAACCTATTTCAGTCAATAAAAGTCACCAGATGTCAAAAATAAAAAAGTTGACTTTTGCCCCCCCTTTTTTTGAAAATTTGGAAATTTGCCATTTTTGACCAAAAAATGTTATTTTTGGGTAAATACACCTTATTTGACCATAATTAGATGATATCAACCCTAAAAACCCAGAAAAAGTCCCATCTGCCCTCTTTTTTAAGGTCTTTCCCTTTCCAAGGGAAGACCTTATTGTATTTCTTCTGATTATTATTATTATTATTATTTTTTTTCTTCCGCCAAAAATCAACTTGTAGAAGTACGCGACATATCGCAATGATAGTTGGTACACTTTATCGGTCAAGGTTTGTCGTCTCAGAAAAAACACTTGGGTACCGTACCCTTTCGCGTATAAGAATTATCTCCCCTTTCACTGTAAAGTTTGTTGCTCTATCTCCTCCTAAGCCATAACAGGTATCAAATTCAATCCTTTTGAAACAGGTAGAGTAACTCATCGTGTTGTCAAACTACTATTTTTTATATTGATGTATTCAATAATATAGGAGTTATTCCCCTTGAAACTTTGACTTTTTTAGTATAAAATTCTAAAATCAACAAATCTTAAGGTATTTCAATGAAACTTGGTATACAGGGTCAGTGACCCCTAAGGACCAAAATAAGGTCAAGGTCAAAGGTCAAGGTCATCATTTGTTGATTTGCAAAAAAATAACTTTTTTTGATTGTGAAATAAGTCCAACAAGGAGAAACATTTTTCAGTACCCATTTTACTTTAAACAGTGTGTTTATGTTCCTTCTACCCAACACAGAAAAAATATTTGAAAAAGGTGAAAAAATGTTGTCGCGACATGGATTTTTGTGATTTTTACACCGTATCACTGTATTTAGCCATGGTATGACCTTGAAGGTTTTTTCAAGGTCAAACCACCTTACCTTTACTATTCCAACCTATTTCAGTCAATAAAAGTCACCAGATGTCAAAAATAAAAAAGTTGACTTTTGCCCCCCCTTTTTTTGAAAATTTGGAAATTTGCCATTTTTGACCAAAAAATGTTATTTTTGGGTAAATACACCTTATTTGACCATAATTAGATGATATCAACCCTAAAAACCCAGAAAAAGTCCCATCTGCCCTCTTTTTTAAGGTCTTTCCCTTTCCAAGGGAAGACCTTATTGTATTTCTTCTGATTATTATTATTATTATTATTTTTTTTCTTCCGCCAAAAATCAACTTGTAGAAGTACGCGACATATCGCAATGATAGTTGGTACACTTTATCGGTCAAGGTTTGTCGTCTCAGAAAAAACACTTGGGTACCGTACCCTTTCGCGTATAAGAATTATCTCCCCTTTCACTGTAAAGTTTGTTGCTCTATCTCCTCCTAAGCCATAACAGGTATCAAATTCAATCCTTTTGAAACAGGTAGAGTAACTCATCGTGTTGTCAAACTACTATTTTTTATATTGATGTATTCAATAATATAGGAGTTATTCCCCTTGAAACTTTGACTTTTTTAGTATAAAATTCTAAAATCAACAAATCTTAAGGTATTTCAATGAAACTTGGTATACAGGGTCAGTGACCCCTAAGGACCAAAATAAGGTCAAGGTCAAAGGTCAAGGTCATCATTTGTTGATTTGCAAAAAAATAACTTTTTTTGATTGTGAAATAAGTCCAACAAGGAGAAACATTTTTCAGTACCCATTTTACTTTAAACAGTGTGTTTATGTTCCTTCTACCCAACACAGAAAAAATATTTGAAAAAGGTGAAAAAATGTTGTCGCGACATGGATTTTTGTGATTTTTACACCGTATCACTGTATTTAGCCATGGTATGACCTTGAAGGTTTTTTCAAGGTCAAACCACCTTACCTTTACTATTCCAACCTATTTCAGTCAATAAAAGTCACCAGATGTCAAAAATAAAAAAGTTGACTTTTGCCCCCCCTTTTTTTGAAAATTTGGAAATTTGCCATTTTTGACCAAAAAATGTTATTTTTGGGTAAATACACCTTATTTGACCATAATTAGATGATATCAACCCTAAAAACCCAGAAAAAGTCCCATCTGCCCTCTTTTTTAAGGTCTTTCCCTTTCCAAGGGAAGACCTTATTGTATTTCTTCTGATTATTATTATTATTATTATTTTTTTTCTTCCGCCAAAAATCAACTTGTAGAAGTACGCGACATATCGCAATGATAGTTGGTACACTTTATCGGTCAAGGTTTGTCGTCTCAGAAAAAACACTTGGGTACCGTACCCTTTCGCGTATAAGAATTATCTCCCCTTTCACTGTAAAGTTTGTTGCTCTATCTCCTCCTAAGCCATAACAGGTATCAAATTCAATCCTTTTGAAACAGGTAGAGTAACTCATCGTGTTGTCAAACTACTATTTTTTATATTGATGTATTCAATAATATAGGAGTTATTCCCCTTGAAACTTTGACTTTTTTAGTATAAAATTCTAAAATCAACAAATCTTAAGGTATTTCAATGAAACTTGGTATACAGGGTCAGTGACCCCTAAGGACCAAAATAAGGTCAAGGTCAAAGGTCAAGGTCATCATTTGTTGATTTGCAAAAAAATAACTTTTTTTGATTGTGAAATAAGTCCAACAAGGAGAAACATTTTTCAGTACCCATTTTACTTTAAACAGTGTGTTTATGTTCCTTCTACCCAACACAGAAAAAATATTTGAAAAAGGTGAAAAAATGTTGTCGCGACATGGATTTTTGTGATTTTTACACCGTATCACTGTATTTAGCCATGGTATGACCTTGAAGGTTTTTTCAAGGTCAAACCACCTTACCTTTACTATTCCAACCTATTTCAGTCAATAAAAGTCACCAGATGTCAAAAATAAAAAAGTTGACTTTTGCCCCCCCTTTTTTTGAAAATTTGGAAATTTGCCATTTTTGACCAAAAAATGTTATTTTTGGGTAAATACACCTTATTTGACCATAATTAGATGATATCAACCCTAAAAACCCAGAAAAAGTCCCATCTGCCCTCTTTTTTAAGGTCTTTCCCTTTCCAAGGGAAGACCTTATTGTATTTCTTCTGATTATTATTATTATTATTATTTTTTTTCTTCCGCCAAAAATCAACTTGTAGAAGTACGCGACATATCGCAATGATAGTTGGTACACTTTATCGGTCAAGGTTTGTCGTCTCAGAAAAAACACTTGGGTACCGTACCCTTTCGCGTATAAGAATTATCTCCCCTTTCACTGTAAAGTTTGTTGCTCTATCTCCTCCTAAGCCATAACAGGTATCAAATTCAATCCTTTTGAAACAGGTAGAGTAACTCATCGTGTTGTCAAACTACTATTTTTTATATTGATGTATTCAATAATATAGGAGTTATTCCCCTTGAAACTTTGACTTTTTTAGTATAAAATTCTAAAATCAACAAATCTTAAGGTATTTCAATGAAACTTGGTATACAGGGTCAGTGACCCCTAAGGACCAAAATAAGGTCAAGGTCAAAGGTCAAGGTCATCATTTGTTGATTTGCAAAAAAATAACTTTTTTTGATTGTGAAATAAGTCCAACAAGGAGAAACATTTTTCAGTACCCATTTTACTTTAAACAGTGTGTTTATGTTCCTTCTACCCAACACAGAAAAAATATTTGAAAAAGGTGAAAAAATGTTGTCGCGACATGGATTTTTGTGATTTTTACACCGTATCACTGTATTTAGCCATGGTATGACCTTGAAGGTTTTTTCAAGGTCAAACCACCTTACCTTTACTATTCCAACCTATTTCAGTCAATAAAAGTCACCAGATGTCAAAAATAAAAAAGTTGACTTTTGCCCCCCCTTTTTTTGAAAATTTGGAAATTTGCCATTTTTGACCAAAAAATGTTATTTTTGGGTAAATACACCTTATTTGACCATAATTAGATGATATCAACCCTAAAAACCCAGAAAAAGTCCCATCTGCCCTCTTTTTTAAGGTCTTTCCCTTTCCAAGGGAAGACCTTATTGTATTTCTTCTGATTATTATTATTATTATTATTTTTTTTCTTCCGCCAAAAATCAACTTGTAGAAGTACGCGACATATCGCAATGATAGTTGGTACACTTTATCGGTCAAGGTTTGTCGTCTCAGAAAAAACACTTGGGTACCGTACCCTTTCGCGTATAAGAATTATCTCCCCTTTCACTGTAAAGTTTGTTGCTCTATCTCCTCCTAAGCCATAACAGGTATCAAATTCAATCCTTTTGAAACAGGTAGAGTAACTCATCGTGTTGTCAAACTACTATTTTTTATATTGATGTATTCAATAATATAGGAGTTATTCCCCTTGAAACTTTGACTTTTTTAGTATAAAATTCTAAAATCAACAAATCTTAAGGTATTTCAATGAAACTTGGTATACAGGGTCAGTGACCCCTAAGGACCAAAATAAGGTCAAGGTCAAAGGTCAAGGTCATCATTTGTTGATTTGCAAAAAAATAACTTTTTTTGATTGTGAAATAAGTCCAACAAGGAGAAACATTTTTCAGTACCCATTTTACTTTAAACAGTGTGTTTATGTTCCTTCTACCCAACACAGAAAAAATATTTGAAAAAGGTGAAAAAATGTTGTCGCGACATGGATTTTTGTGATTTTTACACCGTATCACTGTATTTAGCCATGGTATGACCTTGAAGGTTTTTTCAAGGTCAAACCACCTTACCTTTACTATTCCAACCTATTTCAGTCAATAAAAGTCACCAGATGTCAAAAATAAAAAAGTTGACTTTTGCCCCCCCTTTTTTTGAAAATTTGGAAATTTGCCATTTTTGACCAAAAAATGTTATTTTTGGGTAAATACACCTTATTTGACCATAATTAGATGATATCAACCCTAAAAACCCAGAAAAAGTCCCATCTGCCCTCTTTTTTAAGGTCTTTCCCTTTCCAAGGGAAGACCTTATTGTATTTCTTCTGATTATTATTATTATTATTATTTTTTTTCTTCCGCCAAAAATCAACTTGTAGAAGTACGCGACATATCGCAATGATAGTTGGTACACTTTATCGGTCAAGGTTTGTCGTCTCAGAAAAAACACTTGGGTACCGTACCCTTTCGCGTATAAGAATTATCTCCCCTTTCACTGTAAAGTTTGTTGCTCTATCTCCTCCTAAGCCATAACAGGTATCAAATTCAATCCTTTTGAAACAGGTAGAGTAACTCATCGTGTTGTCAAACTACTATTTTTTATATTGATGTATTCAATAATATAGGAGTTATTCCCCTTGAAACTTTGACTTTTTTAGTATAAAATTCTAAAATCAACAAATCTTAAGGTATTTCAATGAAACTTGGTATACAGGGTCAGTGACCCCTAAGGACCAAAATAAGGTCAAGGTCAAAGGTCAAGGTCATCATTTGTTGATTTGCAAAAAAATAACTTTTTTTGATTGTGAAATAAGTCCAACAAGGAGAAACATTTTTCAGTACCCATTTTACTTTAAACAGTGTGTTTATGTTCCTTCTACCCAACACAGAAAAAATATTTGAAAAAGGTGAAAAAATGTTGTCGCGACATGGATTTTTGTGATTTTTACACCGTATCACTGTATTTAGCCATGGTATGACCTTGAAGGTTTTTTCAAGGTCAAACCACCTTACCTTTACTATTCCAACCTATTTCAGTCAATAAAAGTCACCAGATGTCAAAAATAAAAAAGTTGACTTTTGCCCCCCCTTTTTTTGAAAATTTGGAAATTTGCCATTTTTGACCAAAAAATGTTATTTTTGGGTAAATACACCTTATTTGACCATAATTAGATGATATCAACCCTAAAAACCCAGAAAAAGTCCCATCTGCCCTCTTTTTTAAGGTCTTTCCCTTTCCAAGGGAAGACCTTATTGTATTTCTTCTGATTATTATTATTATTATTATTTTTTTTCTTCCGCCAAAAATCAACTTGTAGAAGTACGCGACATATCGCAATGATAGTTGGTACACTTTATCGGTCAAGGTTTGTCGTCTCAGAAAAAACACTTGGGTACCGTACCCTTTCGCGTATAAGAATTATCTCCCCTTTCACTGTAAAGTTTGTTGCTCTATCTCCTCCTAAGCCATAACAGGTATCAAATTCAATCCTTTTGAAACAGGTAGAGTAACTCATCGTGTTGTCAAACTACTATTTTTTATATTGATGTATTCAATAATATAGGAGTTATTCCCCTTGAAACTTTGACTTTTTTAGTATAAAATTCTAAAATCAACAAATCTTAAGGTATTTCAATGAAACTTGGTATACAGGGTCAGTGACCCCTAAGGACCAAAATAAGGTCAAGGTCAAAGGTCAAGGTCATCATTTGTTGATTTGCAAAAAAATAACTTTTTTTGATTGTGAAATAAGTCCAACAAGGAGAAACATTTTTCAGTACCCATTTTACTTTAAACAGTGTGTTTATGTTCCTTCTACCCAACACAGAAAAAATATTTGAAAAAGGTGAAAAAATGTTGTCGCGACATGGATTTTTGTGATTTTTACACCGTATCACTGTATTTAGCCATGGTATGACCTTGAAGGTTTTTTCAAGGTCAAACCACCTTACCTTTACTATTCCAACCTATTTCAGTCAATAAAAGTCACCAGATGTCAAAAATAAAAAAGTTGACTTTTGCCCCCCCTTTTTTTGAAAATTTGGAAATTTGCCATTTTTGACCAAAAAATGTTATTTTTGGGTAAATACACCTTATTTGACCATAATTAGATGATATCAACCCTAAAAACCCAGAAAAAGTCCCATCTGCCCTCTTTTTTAAGGTCTTTCCCTTTCCAAGGGAAGACCTTATTGTATTTCTTCTGATTATTATTATTATTATTATTTTTTTTCTTCCGCCAAAAATCAACTTGTAGAAGTACGCGACATATCGCAATGATAGTTGGTACACTTTATCGGTCAAGGTTTGTCGTCTCAGAAAAAACACTTGGGTACCGTACCCTTTCGCGTATAAGAATTATCTCCCCTTTCACTGTAAAGTTTGTTGCTCTATCTCCTCCTAAGCCATAACAGGTATCAAATTCAATCCTTTTGAAACAGGTAGAGTAACTCATCGTGTTGTCAAACTACTATTTTTTATATTGATGTATTCAATAATATAGGAGTTATTCCCCTTGAAACTTTGACTTTTTTAGTATAAAATTCTAAAATCAACAAATCTTAAGGTATTTCAATGAAACTTGGTATACAGGGTCAGTGACCCCTAAGGACCAAAATAAGGTCAAGGTCAAAGGTCAAGGTCATCATTTGTTGATTTGCAAAAAAATAACTTTTTTTGATTGTGAAATAAGTCCAACAAGGAGAAACATTTTTCAGTACCCATTTTACTTTAAACAGTGTGTTTATGTTCCTTCTACCCAACACAGAAAAAATATTTGAAAAAGGTGAAAAAATGTTGTCGCGACATGGATTTTTGTGATTTTTACACCGTATCACTGTATTTAGCCATGGTATGACCTTGAAGGTTTTTTCAAGGTCAAACCACCTTACCTTTACTATTCCAACCTATTTCAGTCAATAAAAGTCACCAGATGTCAAAAATAAAAAAGTTGACTTTTGCCCCCCCTTTTTTTGAAAATTTGGAAATTTGCCATTTTTGACCAAAAAATGTTATTTTTGGGTAAATACACCTTATTTGACCATAATTAGATGATATCAACCCTAAAAACCCAGAAAAAGTCCCATCTGCCCTCTTTTTTAAGGTCTTTCCCTTTCCAAGGGAAGACCTTATTGTATTTCTTCTGATTATTATTATTATTATTATTTTTTTTCTTCCGCCAAAAATCAACTTGTAGAAGTACGCGACATATCGCAATGATAGTTGGTACACTTTATCGGTCAAGGTTTGTCGTCTCAGAAAAAACACTTGGGTACCGTACCCTTTCGCGTATAAGAATTATCTCCCCTTTCACTGTAAAGTTTGTTGCTCTATCTCCTCCTAAGCCATAACAGGTATCAAATTCAATCCTTTTGAAACAGGTAGAGTAACTCATCGTGTTGTCAAACTACTATTTTTTATATTGATGTATTCAATAATATAGGAGTTATTCCCCTTGAAACTTTGACTTTTTTAGTATAAAATTCTAAAATCAACAAATCTTAAGGTATTTCAATGAAACTTGGTATACAGGGTCAGTGACCCCTAAGGACCAAAATAAGGTCAAGGTCAAAGGTCAAGGTCATCATTTGTTGATTTGCAAAAAAATAACTTTTTTTGATTGTGAAATAAGTCCAACAAGGAGAAACATTTTTCAGTACCCATTTTACTTTAAACAGTGTGTTTATGTTCCTTCTACCCAACACAGAAAAAATATTTGAAAAAGGTGAAAAAATGTTGTCGCGACATGGATTTTTGTGATTTTTACACCGTATCACTGTATTTAGCCATGGTATGACCTTGAAGGTTTTTTCAAGGTCAAACCACCTTACCTTTACTATTCCAACCTATTTCAGTCAATAAAAGTCACCAGATGTCAAAAATAAAAAAGTTGACTTTTGCCCCCCCTTTTTTTGAAAATTTGGAAATTTGCCATTTTTGACCAAAAAATGTTATTTTTGGGTAAATACACCTTATTTGACCATAATTAGATGATATCAACCCTAAAAACCCAGAAAAAGTCCCATCTGCCCTCTTTTTTAAGGTCTTTCCCTTTCCAAGGGAAGACCTTATTGTATTTCTTCTGATTATTATTATTATTATTATTTTTTTTCTTCCGCCAAAAATCAACTTGTAGAAGTACGCGACATATCGCAATGATAGTTGGTACACTTTATCGGTCAAGGTTTGTCGTCTCAGAAAAAACACTTGGGTACCGTACCCTTTCGCGTATAAGAATTATCTCCCCTTTCACTGTAAAGTTTGTTGCTCTATCTCCTCCTAAGCCATAACAGGTATCAAATTCAATCCTTTTGAAACAGGTAGAGTAACTCATCGTGTTGTCAAACTACTATTTTTTATATTGATGTATTCAATAATATAGGAGTTATTCCCCTTGAAACTTTGACTTTTTTAGTATAAAATTCTAAAATCAACAAATCTTAAGGTATTTCAATGAAACTTGGTATACAGGGTCAGTGACCCCTAAGGACCAAAATAAGGTCAAGGTCAAAGGTCAAGGTCATCATTTGTTGATTTGCAAAAAAATAACTTTTTTTGATTGTGAAATAAGTCCAACAAGGAGAAACATTTTTCAGTACCCATTTTACTTTAAACAGTGTGTTTATGTTCCTTCTACCCAACACAGAAAAAATATTTGAAAAAGGTGAAAAAATGTTGTCGCGACATGGATTTTTGTGATTTTTACACCGTATCACTGTATTTAGCCATGGTATGACCTTGAAGGTTTTTTCAAGGTCAAACCACCTTACCTTTACTATTCCAACCTATTTCAGTCAATAAAAGTCACCAGATGTCAAAAATAAAAAAGTTGACTTTTGCCCCCCCTTTTTTTGAA
Organism: Arcuatula senhousia; assembly: GCA_963971305.1. Taxonomy (NCBI): domain Eukaryota; kingdom Metazoa; phylum Mollusca; class Bivalvia; order Mytilida; family Mytilidae; genus Arcuatula; species Arcuatula senhousia. The sequence goes on from CAXARO010000962.1 coordinate 25,538, forward strand.
AATTTGGAAATTTGCCATTTTTGACCAAAAAATGTTATTTTTGGGTAAATACACCTTATTTGACCATAATTAGATGATATCAACCCTAAAAACCCAGAAAAAGTCCCATCTGCCCTCTTTTTTAAGGTCTTTCCCTTTCCAAGGGAAGACCTTATTGTATTTCTTCTGATTATTATTATTATTATTATTTTTTTTCTTCCGCCAAAAATCAACTTGTAGAAGTACGCGACATATCGCAATGATAGTTGGTACACTTTATCGGTCAAGGTTTGTCGTCTCAGAAAAAACACTTGGGTACCGTACCCTTTCGCGTATAAGAATTATCTCCCCTTTCACTGTAAAGTTTGTTGCTCTATCTCCTCCTAAGCCATAACAGGTATCAAATTCAATCCTTTTGAAACAGGTAGAGTAACTCATCGTGTTGTCAAACTACTATTTTTTATATTGATGTATTCAATAATATAGGAGTTATTCCCCTTGAAACTTTGACTTTTTTAGTATAAAATTCTAAAATCAACAAATCTTAAGGTATTTCAATGAAACTTGGTATACAGGGTCAGTGACCCCTAAGGACCAAAATAAGGTCAAGGTCAAAGGTCAAGGTCATCATTTGTTGATTTGCAAAAAAATAACTTTTTTTGATTGTGAAATAAGTCCAACAAGGAGAAACATTTTTCAGTACCCATTTTACTTTAAACAGTGTGTTTATGTTCCTTCTACCCAACACAGAAAAAATATTTGAAAAAGGTGAAAAAATGTTGTCGCGACATGGATTTTTGTGATTTTTACACCGTATCACTGTATTTAGCCATGGTATGACCTTGAAGGTTTTTTCAAGGTCAAACCACCTTACCTTTACTATTCCAACCTATTTCAGTCAATAAAAGTCACCAGATGTCAAAAATAAAAAAGTTGACTTTTGCCCCCCCTTTTTTTGAAAATTTGGAAATTTGCCATTTTTGACCAAAAAATGTTATTTTTGGGTAAATACACCTTATTTGACCATAATTAGATGATATCAACCCTAAAAACCCAGAAAAAGTCCCATCTGCCCTCTTTTTTAAGGTCTTTCCCTTTCCAAGGGAAGACCTTATTGTATTTCTTCTGATTATTATTATTATTATTATTTTTTTTCTTCCGCCAAAAATCAACTTGTAGAAGTACGCGACATATCGCAATGATAGTTGGTACACTTTATCGGTCAAGGTTTGTCGTCTCAGAAAAAACACTTGGGTACCGTACCCTTTCGCGTATAAGAATTATCTCCCCTTTCACTGTAAAGTTTGTTGCTCTATCTCCTCCTAAGCCATAACAGGTATCAAATTCAATCCTTTTGAAACAGGTAGAGTAACTCATCGTGTTGTCAAACTACTATTTTTTATATTGATGTATTCAATAATATAGGAGTTATTCCCCTTGAAACTTTGACTTTTTTAGTATAAAATTCTAAAATCAACAAATCTTAAGGTATATTAAAGCAATTTCGAATGATCTCCAAAATTTATTATTTTTGGACATTAACGGTCACTTTTTATGATTACATGCGTAGGGCGAATAACATCTTTTATGCTCAATTTTATATTATCATGTTATTTGTCTTTTTGTGTGTTTGGAATTAACTATTTAACACATAAGCAAACGACAGTTCAAAAAATAAGACACTGGAAACAAATGGGAATGCAATATGATGTTTTTAAAATGGACTCTATTATTGAACAACGGATAGGGGAGATAACTGCAGTTATAGTAAAATGCGCCTGAAACTATCAGTATATGGTTTTTTTTCATAACCAACGCCATTTTTTTAAGAACTTAGGTCTTTGCTTGGTAAAATTATAGAACGTTGTTCATCAATCTGCGAGAGTTTTTTTTTCAGCAATTTAATAGTTATTTAAAACCAATCTTAATGTCGGTCTTGTGCCCCTAGGGAATCCTTTATTTTTGGCTTTGAAAGTAATTTTTTATTTTTCGGCTTTGTAGGTTATTGCTTTTGCTTGTTTTTTTTTCTTTGTTATTGTTTTTTTTTTTTGTCATTGAAAGCTGCCGACTGTATCGATCTCTATTTCCGCTCGTATGTTGGCCTCATAGCGTACACACACCGTTATTTTAGATCATATATGTAATTTCTAGCCACTGTTCACCCAATGTAACTCCGCTACCCCTCAAATATACTAAGATTGTAAAACAGGAAGTACCTTCGGACAGACCTAATTTCAGTGTCCGCAAATATTTATATATTATACCTGTATGTTTCTTCATTCATTTAGACTGCATGCCAAATTATAAAAATATCCATTGGCATGGTAAGCAAAATTGATTTTGGTAATGTTTTATCATATCATGCATAGATTCAATATTAAGATATTTTTTTTGAATTTTTGTAGTTAAAAATGTTAAAATTATTTTGACCCGAATTTTCATTAATTTTCTTCTAAATTATTCAAATGTCAGTGTCTGATGAAGGTTAATCTAGAAAAGCGATTCACACG
>CAXARO010000963.1:0-30085 GCA_963971305.1 Arcuatula senhousia
TACATTTAGTCCAACATATATAATCATGGTAATCCTAGGTTTTGGTTGTATTTATTATGAAATTTAGTTAAACATTTTCTAATATAATGAATATGGCCAAAAAAATGTGTTTAGGTTAACATAATAACATGATTTAAAAGGTCAGGTAGGATTTTTTTTTATTGGAGTAACAGGGGGGGGGGGGGGCATCTCAGACTTTAACATCCTTGTTGTAATAGGAAAAAAAAACTTTAGGGAAGGAATAACATTATTGGTAGGGTCTGTTTACCTAATAAACACACAACCTTTATTTGGCCTATCAAATTGGATATACAATCTTGCATCTTTTTTTATACCCCCGCTTAAAAAGTGGTGGGTATATAGGAATGTCCATCCGTCCTTTTTCCTTCCGATACACCTCAGGGTACCCATTTCTTATCCGCAACTTCTTCTAAACCCCTTGCTGGAATTTCATGAAACCTTCACACAATCATTGTGACATAATGTAGATGCACTTCTCTTATTTAAAAATTTAATCAGAATGATTTTATGCATTTCCCATAGCAAACATGAACTTAGTCAATGTTTCTTTTAAATTATAATAAATTTAATCATTTTATTGCTTAACAGTGAATTTAAAAGATTTTTGATATGTCACTCAATGAGTCTTTCTTCATAAAATTAAACTTACTCTGTTACTAGTAACTCAGCAAGTTCTTCATTAGAAAACATATTGTATTAAATTAGGCCAAGTAAAAAAAAATTAAATATGTGTGTTTCAGGTTTCCCTACCTACCCTATTTTTTTATGCCGACCCTAGCCTTTTTATTGACATTTTTGTTTAACATGCTTAAGCACCTTTAAACTTGAAATCAACTTCCCATTAACTCATGGTAAAAAATTAGAATAAAAATAAAAATAAATGCCTTTACCAACCCTATTTCTTTTTCCCTCATGAAACCTGAAATGCACATGTTTTTTTTAGTTTTATACACAAATGATTTACATATATCATGTATATGACATAATGTATAGGGTACTCCAACAACATTGGAGGTTGGACGGCATGCTTTTTTTTTTGGACTTGTCTTATATTATAGGAGTAATGTATAGGGAAATTGCTTAATTTATGTCTTTAGAATTGTATGTCATTTTAACTGTTGCAGAATCTTCTGATAGATTTTCAGTCTTATTTTTTGACAATTTTGCTCATTAATAATTTGTTTTTCATATAATTATTCCCTTTAATTTTAATTTTTTTTTCATCAGCCAATTGGATTGCAGATTCTAAAACATAAAATTACAGATGTACAAAAATTTACTTCATCAGCCAATCAGACTGCAGATTCTTAACATCAAATTACAGAATGTACTTCATCAGCCAATCGGACTGCAGATTCTGAATCATCAAATTACAGAATGTGCTATAAAAAGATAGAATTATTAGCACTATTCACAATCACAGAAGAATGGCTGATCAAGGTTTGTGTTAATTTTATGCTATATTTGATTTTAAAATGTCAATTAATTTGAACATGAAATAAGGCCATAATAAAATAGTTCCTAGATTTTCAACCAATTTCTTGAAAATACATTAATGGTGCAGGCAGGCAAATATTTACTTTAATTGATGTATTGTATAGATACTTGTTATACATGTTATAGCAAGGTATTTTCCCACAGATTTAATCATGCTCATGGTCAGGCATTTTTCATAAAATTTAAAACCTGTTGAAGTAAAAAAAAGTAAAATAATATGCATTTTAATGAATAGCATTTTTAGCTTTAGGCTGAAATTGTAAATTTGTGAAAAGAAGTATGTTTACAGCATCACTCTTACATATATATATTAAATTAAACATTAAGAGGAAAAATCTGTTCTCTTGAGCCTTAATCCTTGTTTATTTTTGATATAACATTTAAAAATTTGTTGATTCAAAAATCATGAAAATATAGCTTAATAATTATCCTTGTCTTTAAAGCTTTAAATAATAATTTGACTATTTTAAATTCTCAGTAGAGAAAAATTGGAACTTCCATTCAAAATGTCTAAATCTGCCCCTAGTATACTGCAAAAAAATCTGTCAAACAACATGATTCAGGGGCTGCTAATAAAAATTGGCATGGTAGTATAATCACTTAACCCTTTCCTACATGTAGATGCCTTTGGACGCCCCTGTGTCATTTGGTGACCCCCCCCCTTTTTGTCCCCCTCTACCCTTCTAATCTCCCTGTAAAAGCATGACTGGGGTTATTTTGGCAAATATAATTGTTACCTTAAAAATGGTCACTTTTTTCGCGCGGTAAGGGACTAAAAAGATGTTCTAGGGGGATTTCCCCCTTTGGTCAGGGGGTCAAGGGGGCAGTAATGCCCCCCGCCGCCAGGAAAATTTTTTAACCCTCAGGACTGTATTGCTCCAAAAATTACCTCAAATGCCACATTTTAAAAAATTTTAGGTCAGAGAACAATTGGACTTGCCCATAATTTTTTAAAAATTTTTAAAGGTCAAAATTGGGTGGTAAAATGATGAAAAAAGCCATTTTTTGACATTTTTTGGCAAGCCTTGGTTACCATAGCAACCATGAAAATGGCGGTTGAGACCTGCATCAATAGACCCTGGCCCAGTGAACAGCTTGACTAAGTTTCAAAACCTTTGGATGAAAAATAAAATTTTTACAGCCTTTTCATTTTTTTGCCTTTTTTCATTGTGCATTTTTGCCATTTTTTCACTATTGCTCACGGAGGAAAGGGTTAAAACAGTCAAAATTGTATTATATTAAAATATGAACAGTAATTATTACTAAATTCAATATTATTACACATACACAATCATAATGAAATATTAAATTACTGGAAAGTGCAACATTGAAATGTGATATTTTTATTGATATCTGTATTGTCAGAATATATTTTATACAATTAAGCTACCGATACTAAAAGCATTTGTGAGAAAAAAGCCTAGCCTAAAGCATTGCAATGATTGATAACAAGTACAGATTTGTGTATAATCATTATAAGAATTTATTGGATTATCGGATCAGAATTTGTATTTCCCATTACCAGTAATTGTCTTATACATGTACATGTACATTTAATTATATATAAAGATTTTTTTGTGATTATGCATATTATACATGATGTACATGTTATACATGTAATTTGGCTGATTTCTTAGTCTTTGTTATCAGCATGTATTGCTGCTCTTCAACACTGGATATAAATAGTGTTTTGGCTTATAGAATGAAAACTAATGCAGATAGAAAAAAGCTGTTGCTTGCTTTTTAAAAACATTCAGCTCATTTAGTTCTACAGAAGTCTTTATAGGGTTGAAGTTTTCAGATGATCCCTTATAGGGATTATGGTCCCTTAAATAACATTTTTTCATGTTTTTGGCTTATAGATTGAAAACTATTGTAGATAGAAAAAACTGTTGCTTGCTTAAGTGTTCAGCTTATTTAGCTCTACAAAAGTGTCCATAGGGTAGATGTTGTCTGATGACCCCTTATAGGGTTACTGCCCCTTAAAGGTGAAAAATAGCCAACAGGGAAGTAAGCTTTGCACTTTCTTTGTCTGTCTGTCTGTTGTGCTTCAGTATAAAGTCGTTTTCCAATTGCTTTTATTCATTTTTTCTTTGCTTTTTAGGGTCATGTGTGCTGTAATTTTGTCAAGCAGGTGTCAAATTTTTGTAATTTGCTCAAATTACTTGTATATTTGATGACCAGAATATATATATTTTTTGATTCAGATTATAGTTCAGATGACGACTTTACAACTGACAACACCTCATATGCTCAGACCTTGCAACGTGCAATACAAGCAGTCAGCAATTTAGAAACATTAAGAGGATTTCAAAAACAACCAAAGAGGAAACAAAGACTCACAAACAACCGAAGAGGGCCCAAACCATCCATTGTTCGCCTAAAATTCTACTTACTTCCTGATGGGTGCGATCTTCCAAAGCTGACTAAAGAAGACCCAGCAATTCCAATTCATCAGAGTCATGGCTATGGTATGATATTAAGATTAGATTTTAATTTTTTTATCTCTCTCCTTCCTCTTGAACATTTTTATCTGATTGATTTTTTGGGGTGTGGGTAGGTGGGGGGGGGTGTATTTATTTATGGGCAGCTGCTCACAATTTTTGATTTTATGACCCATAAATTTTGCCACCCCAAAAAAATAACCTTTTATTGTGGTTCAATTTTCAAACGCTTTCTTTTCATTGGCATGATTGGAATCTTGTGAAAATTCCTGTCTGCTTTTTGCAATCAGATTTGCAATAACTCTTACCGTTTTTTGAGAAATTAAGGATCAAAGGGGGCTTTTACATGTATGCACAAGTTCACAAACCAATTGTTATAAAATTTTATATGATCATATTGCTTTAGGGGTTTAGGGCCCTATGTTAACAAATGTTAGATACATGTAAACCTTTTATTACTGGTTTACCTACACTTGTAAGAGAGGGGGCTATATTGCAATCCATCTGAACTTTCATAACAGATTTTTCAGCTTTTACTTTAGGGATCAATTTCAAATTTGTACAAAGCTTAAGCATGATAAGTGGTACCATGCCTCCCTTTCCAGGTCAGTTGGGCATCACCTTCCTGTTTTCTAAATGGCTGAGTGGGGGTATCCTTAGCTCGACTTAGTGCAACCCCTTGTTTGACTTGTGATTTTTGTTTTGCAGGCTTTCCAGCTGTTTATTACTCAAATTTCAAAGGAAAGAGCCATCCATTTAGTTTGGACAGCACCACAGAGCAGTTTGCGGAAATGATTCGTAGCCTATACACTAAGCTCCAAAACCGGGACTTTGTTCTGTATACAGTAAACAACAGGCGCCAGCTAATACAAGCACCAAAGGAACCAATACATTTCAAGAACATGAACTACACTGGAACTGTAGTGATTAAAATTCAAGTAAGACATTAACATCATAAACTAACATGACTAAGATATGTCAAATAACACCATTAAATCAAATGAAAGCTTAGATTATGTCCTAAACTAATTATTTGGCACATATGATTATAATTAATACTGCAATCTGCAATTTAAATTAATGACTATTGAAGCAATAAACTTCCTATAGACATCATTTTTAAGATGTGATTTGAATTGCACAATATCTATATATGGCCTCAGTCATGGCCTACTATATTTTAAATTTGAATATGTATGTAAATTATTTTACACCCTGCCTGAAAAGTTGGGGGGGATTACATTTTTGTATTAATACAGTGATAGGGATGTCCGTCAGTGCATGTTTCTGTTACACCTCAGGGAGCCCATCTCTTATCCACAACTCCTACTAAACCCCTCATTAGGGATGTTCATGAAACTTGCACACAGTCTTTGTTACATAATGTAGATGTGCACCTCCTATTTTAAAGTTCTTCTGCTTATATTTGGGGGCAAGGGTATTGGTTTGTGGACTGCTGCTTGTGTTTGTTATTTAACAACTCATTTGTGAGGTTAACGATATGCAAGTAGATTACCTATCTTCTAGGAATTAATCATGATGATGCCACATTGTTGGAAAGGAACTACATATTAATTTGGCAAACAGGTAGAATCTATAATGTTTATTATTTTTAGAAATTATTTTTTGCAGGATCTTCCATCAGTTAACCAACTCGCTACTGATGACCATGCTGACTCATCAACAGATTTGCCAGTTATTTACAGACCAATTAACTGCCTCATTGCACCCGCAAGACCTGTAACAACCAGTATTGCTACCAGCACAGCAAGACCTGCACCAACCAGTACTGCTACCAGCACATCAAGACCTGCACCAACCAGAACTGCTACCAGTACAGCAATACCTGCACCAACCAGTACTGCTACCAGTACAGCAAGACCTGCACCAACCAGAACTGCTACCAGTACAGCAATACCTGCACCAACCAGTACTGCTAGCAGTACACCTGCAAGACTTGCACTAACAAGTACTGCTACCAGTACACCTGCAAGACCTGCACCAACCAGTACTATTACCACTACACCTGCAAGACATGCACCAACCATTACTGCTACCACTACACCTGCAAGACCTGCACCAACCAGTGCTGCTACCAATACAGCAATACCTGCAACAACCAATACTGCTACCACTACACCTGCAAGACCTGCACCAACCAGTGCTGCTACCAGTACAGCAATACCTGCAACAACCAATACTGCTAGCAGTACACCTGCAAGACCTGCACCAACCAGTGCTGCTACCAGTACAGCAATACCTGCAACAACCAATACTGCTAGCAGTACACCTGCAAGACCTGCACCAACCAGCACTGCTACCACTACACCTGCAAGACCTGCACCAACCAGTACTGCTACCAGTACACCTGCAATACCTACACTAACCAGTACTGCTACCTCTACACCTGCAAGAACTGCACTAACAAGTACTGCTACCACTACACCTGCAAGAACTGCACCAACCAGTACTGCTATCAGTTCTCAGGCTTCAGATTGGATCCCTCTCAACACTCCAGAGGTTTGTTATTTTGTTCGATTATTAAATTTTTTGACACATTTAAAGAAAAACATTTATTTATCAGTTGTTATTCTTAGATTTCTGACATCCATCACATTTTTTTGCTCACAACTCAGCTAGTATACAGGCAATTTGTCTTAATGTTAAATAAACATTTAACAGATTAACTTGTTATGTGAATATTGGTATCTTATGAAACATATTCAGTATTTTTATATCCCGCCACATGAAGTGGCGAGGTATTAATTTATATCCTCGTTTGGTGTCTGTCCCCTGAAGGTTTCCAGATGATAACTTGAAAACATGTCAAGGGATTTGAATGATATTTTGCACAGCTGTTCGGTACAATAAAATACAGGTCAAGTTCAATTTTCAGGATGATCTGAAAGATATTATTAATGTTTTGCCACCTTATAAAATTTTCGAAATTTGACAACATGTTTGGGGCATTAAGTTTATTCATGCATGTCTGTAAGAATTTCTGTCAAGCTTTTCTCAGAAACTGTACATGATAATGATTTGAAACTTGGTAAGATTGTTCAGTATGACAAACTGTACGTCTTAAGCGACTTTCTGACCTGTGGGACATCTACTTCCTGTTTGGGGCCTGGCAGGGGCATTCGTGTCCCATGGACACATTCCTTCTTTATTTTTTTCTAAGAAAGATAATTCATTTCTTCTTGTCTCTAGAAACTATAGTGGGTGTATAGTATTTACAGTACAGTATATATACAAATATATTTAACTATTGATGAATATTGTGGTAAGGTATCATTTAATGTCCCATTAGATGCCCTATTTTTATTGTTCTTTTTAGGATATCCATATCCATCGCAGGCATCTGATAGCCCAACAAGACCTAGAGTTTGCTAGATCTCTTGCTATTGATAGAGAACAGGTATTTATAATTTATAAGGTTGCCTATGATTACCCAATTAGTAAGCTTTTTGATACTATGGGGAATAAATTCTTTTCTGTCTATTCAATAACTATTGTTTATTAGAGCAAAGTAAACATTAATCATATATCTTATTAAAATTCAACTTGACTTCACAAGAAAGCTTAGGAAAAGTCTCAGATATAAGGCAATTAGGGCCCTGTGTATTGCTCATGTAAAACATTTTGTTTTGTACAAAAGATGTATCAGTAGGTCTTATGTGAGGGCAAACATCTATACCACTTTTGAGGTCAGAAAAATAATAAACATTAATAACAAATATAAGAATAAATCAATAAAAAAAATCATTCCAGACATACCCAATACAACAAAAAATAAAAAAAAGCAACATTTGTTTAGTATATTTAATACAACCAGACCTGTTTACCCCTACGATTTTATCGTAATTTCAAGGAATTTTGACATGAAATGATGTCCTATGATTTGTCTACAGTTGACTACTACGATTTTCTGACAGCGAAATCGGGAGAAAAAAAATTAAAGTTTTTTAAAATTTTGAACACACCTTTTGTTCGGAACCTATCGGATGCTTGTCTATGACTAATGAAAAGATTAGAGGATCTTGAATGGTTGCTCTTACAAACGCCTGAATCGTTCTGATGACCGCCTTTCATTTCAAGATTTGAACTGTAAGGAATGTCTGACTCGAAGGAAAAAGAAAAAAAGGCGTGCCAACTTGGTTTAAAAATATTAATAAAATAAGCTTCTCATCTCAATTTAAAATGCCTTCAAATGATTATTTTGCTTTTTAATCAAGCAGTACTTATTGTATAAAAACATTTTAGCATATTATGAAATTATGTCATTGTAGGAAACAGTCAGACATGAGTCAAGACTCAGATCAATACTCCAAAGAACAGAGAGAAGAAGACAAAGAGAAATCAGACAAGGGCAGCTTCAGCAGGTTAGCTTTTTAGATTATTGTCGGTTAATGAATACTTTAATCTTTTCACCTCAGACAGACTTTTTGAAATTAGTACACTTGTTTATTCTAACAACCACGTATATTGCAGCAAATTTTAAAATTACTTTGACAATATGTGGTGTATAAAAAATTCTGTTTGTTAATTTGCAAAGAGATACTTAGGATAAACTTGAAAAACTGTGAGCAGCTGCTCACAAATAGATTCCCCCTGCCCTTAAAATCAATCTGATCATCCACATTATGTCACAAAAAGTGTGTGACATTTTCATGAAAATCCATTCAATGGTTTAGGAGAAGTTGGGGATAAGAGATGGGTACCCCCATGTTGTGAAATGGCTAAGTCAATGTTTTGCTATAGGAAACCCCAAAAATCAATATGATGAATAATTTAAAAGGAAGGTGAACATCTACTTTATGTCAGAACGATTATGTAAAAATTTCATGAAAATCCATTAAGGGGTTTAGGGGAAGTTTTGGAAAAGAGGTGGGTACTATTGGCTGTCCATGTTTTGCTATGGGAAACACCAAAAATCAATAGAATCAAATTTTTTAAAAAAGGGATGCACATCTACATTATGTCACAAAGATTGTGTGAAAGTTTCATGTAAAACCATAAAACCATTAGATGTATCATGCAAAACTTTCAGAATTTTTTTTAATTATGCAATTTCAGGCAACGTTGGGAGCAATTGAGACCATAAACAGACAAAGGAATGAGGCAGAAGAAAATACTATCATATCGATTGCTTTCACTGTATCATCAAGACATGAGCAGAGAAACTTTTCAGTTAAAACTAGGAGTGATGTAAGTTGATTTTGATTAACTAGGATCATGTATGTGGATTGGCCATATAGTTTTACCCTTGTCCATCGGTCCGTCCGTTCATAACACTTTGGTTAAGTTCTTGGTTAAGGTCCATTACTCAGATACTGGATGTTGGGGGTCAACGATATTTCACCACTAGATGGGTCTTGGGTAGGTCTACACCACCCTCTGGAAATTAGATCACTTTGACCTATATTTTACGCATGAATGACTTTGGTTAAGTTCCTGGTAAAGGTCCATAACTTGGATAATAGATGTTGGGGTCAATTATATTTCACCACTAGATGTGTCTTGGGTAACTTGACACCACCCTTTAGAAATAAGGTCACTGTGACCTATATTTTACGCATGACTGCTTTTGTTAAGTTCTTTATTACAGTCTATATCTCAGGGGTCAATGGTATTTCACTACTAGATGAGTCTTGCTGACAAGGCCCTGCACACCAGAAATTTGGTCATTGCAACCTATATTTTATGCATGAACACTTTTGATTCATTTCTTGGTAAAGGTAAAACACATTGGGGGTTAATGATATTTCAAGAAAGAGAGGGCAATCCTGTGGTTCATAGACACATTTTCTAGTTTGCCTTGAAAAAGACTTATACCACACTTAGATTTAAAATTTGTATACATAAAAGCTGTATGATTGTTAACACTTAACACTTGAGTAAATTTCTAATACCTGTTTCTTTTTTCTTATTTCAGCATTTTCATCTGTTTGTTGAATCAACATTCAATGTGGTTTGTGCAAAACTTTTATTTGGAGCACGGACTATACCTCGTAACCAACAAACTTTAGCTGAACTTGGTTTTAATAGAAACACAAGGATAACAGTAGAAGACACTTGGGAGGTTAGCAATATTAGAACAATACATTGTCTTGAATAAAACATAATTATTCACCTCAACATCTACATGTGTATAACAGTTCAGTGTATACCCACAGCCATGCTTTAAAGACTGTTTTTTTCTTTATTATACCCCCCGCAAACAAAGGTTGGGGGGGGTATATAGGAAATACCCTGTCTGTCTGTCCGTCTGTCCACATAACTCGCAATGGCTTCTCCTCCTAAACGGCTTGAACTATTTTGCTGAAATAGTACATCATATGAAGATGTGCATGAAGAATTTTCATCGCACTCGGACATCAATCAGGGGAGATAATTGGACTTAGACTTTTAAAATACATTATTCAATGGGAGACCTTGTAAGCACAACTCCTCCTTAACCGCTTGAAGGATTTTGATAAAACTTTACATGAAGGAAGTATATCATGAAGAATTTTCATCACAATCAGACATCCTCCAGGGGGAGATAATTGGACGACTTTTTTAATACATTACACAATGAGAGACCCTGTAAGCTCAACTCTTTCTATACCGCTTTATGGATATCAGTGCCTGCAATGGGATAGATCAAACTACTGGCCCAAACAATATTTTATGCAAACTTTCCTTATATGTTCAACTTAATTTTTTAAACTAGATGGAGCCTTCCCCGGAAGGCATATGTCGCCTGCGTATCTATAATTGTTCGCCAAACAGGAAGCAGTTAATTTTTGGGCATTAAATCTCCTCACACCTTATAGTACTATGCAATGAAGCTACATACCAAATATCAAGAGGCTGTGGCATGTAGTTGCCTGGAAAACTGCGACGAAAATTTGGCATCTATGTCCATTATATATAAAACATGAAGTATTCGTCAAACAGGAAGTCGTTATTTTTCGGGCATAAAATTGCTTTACACCTTATAGTACTATGCAATGAAGCTACATACCAAATATCAAGAGGCTGTGGCATGTAGTTGCCTGGAAAACTGCAACGAAAATTTGGCATCTATGTCTATTATATATAAAACATTAAGTATTCGTCAAACAGGAAGTCGTTATTTTTGGGGCATAAAATCGCTTTACACCTTATAGTACTATGCAATGAAGCTACATACCAAATATCAAGAGGCTGTGGCATGTAGTTGCCTGGAAAACTGTGACGAAAATTTGACATCTATGTCCATTATATATAAAACATTAAGTATTCGTCAAACAGGAAGTCGTTATTTTTGGGGCATAAAATTGCTTTACACCTTATAGTACTATGCAATGAAGCTACATACCAAATATCAAGAGGCTGTGGCATGTAGTTGCCTGGAAAACTGTGACGAAAATTTGACATCTATGTCCATTATATATAAAACATTAAGTATTCGTCAAACAGGAAGTCGTTATTTTTCGGGCATAAAATCGCTTTACACCTTACAGTACTATGGAATGAAGCTACATACCAAATATCAAGAGGCTGTGGCATGTAGTTGCCTGGAAAACTGCGACGGAAATTTTTGTGACGCCGCAGGACGACGCAGGACGACAACGCAGGACGCAAGACGACGGATAGTGCCAAAGTAACCCCTATATGTCGCTTCTGCAACACGTTGCAGGCGACATAAAAATATCACTCCCCCAATTCAAAAACTACTCGCCATTGGCCAGTGGGCGAGTGCCTATTTCAGGCACTGGATATTGATTAAACTTTACATGAAGGAAGTACATCATCAGTAGATGTGCATGAAGAATTTGTATTGCTCTTGGTTATCATCGAGGGGAGATAACTGGACTTGAGATTTATTTTTACAGTATAGAGTCAAATATGAAGCAGGGGGTACCCTTTTGTGAGCTCGCTCACAGTATTACTTGTTTTATTTCAGTCTGTATATATATCCCAATGTAAGGGGTTTTTTTTACCTGCGACAAAGGTCAAAGCAGGTCTAGGAGTTGTTATCTTCTGTTGCTCTTAATAGGGGTGCCTATGAAATGTCTTGTGTAATCTGTATCTCACAAGTCAAGTACTAGATCTTTGGAAAATTGAACACATTGATTATATTAAATATGTGAACCTGTCTTTATGAAATCAAAACATCATTCCAATTAGAACTTACTGGGTAGTGCCCATAATGCCCCTGACCAACATCAGCTTCTGAGCACTCTTTAAGTGGACTTTTATGAACAATACATGTATTAGTACTGCTATAGGCTTTCAGAAAAAAAATATCTGTTGCACAGCATCTTGCAAGAACATTCAGAAAATATTCTACACTGTACTATAATTATATACTACTTGCTCTTTCAGGAGACAGATTCAGAAGGTGAGACTGAAGAGGAAGACCCACTGGCAGACAAAACACTACCGCTAGATCCCACTCAAGCAACAGGTAAAAATGTCTCAGACCTTTTCCTCCATTATACTAGTACTGTTATAGTTAAGCCAATTAGAATGAACTGGTTGATTCTTATCCCTTCCTGTCCCTTGAAAATTTTTTAAAAATTTAGATGAAATAAAATTTGAATGCCTTTATAAATTATGATGTAATTTATCTTCATTAAAGCTAATAATGTTTGATTGACATCATTTTTGTCTTGCCTGTGACGAATAGTCGGGGAAGGCGAGACTTAGGTATTACTTTCCGGCGATGTTAACTTTTTTGTAAGACTTTTGTGGACAATGAATTGCTTGAAAAGTATAATAGCTAGGCATCTGATATTTGGTATACAGACAGTTTAGGGTATGGTCTATGCAACTGTCACCATGCCGTGTGACCCTGACTCCATTTTCACACTTAAATGACTTTGTGAACTTAGTTTTTTTGTATGCTGTTAACTCCTTTGTAAGACTTTTGTGGACGATGAATTGCTTGAAAAGTATTATAGCTAGGCATCTGATATTTGGTATACAGACAGTTGGGGTAAATGTCTAAGCACCTGTCACAGGGGAGAATTTTATGAGATGGTGCGGACAGGTGAAACTTACTTTAGTGTAAACTCTTGAGTTTTGGTTTCGCTGCTTACTATGTTAAATGTCTAGGCCGAACATAATACTCAAGCTCTATTTTCATGATCAAACTGTCAGGTGGATGACCTTAAGCCATGTACTAATTCTTTATTTTTTTTCTTACAGAACTTAAAGATCTTCAAAGTAGGGGAGACAACATTAGAGAAAATCTTCTTCCCCAAAAAAAAATAACTGTAAGAAGGGATAATATCTTAGTTGATGTGATGGATATTTATAGACTCAACCCTGACATAGTCCATCATCAACTGGAAGTTGTGTTTGAGGGTGAAGAGAGAGCAGTCGATCTTGACGGCCTCACCAGAGAGATGTTTGTGTTGTGCCAGCAGACAGCAATACAAAGATTCTTTGAAGGTCAAACCAGTAAGGTGCCAGCTGTTGACCAGCGCTTCTTGTTTGATGGAACTTTTGAAGTCTTAGGACGTATCATTAGTCATTCATATATATTGACAGGCTATATTAACCCTACATTATCAGCTGTTGTCCTTTCCATGGTTGGCTCGGGGAATTGCTCTGATCAACTTACCTATGATAGCTTTTTAAAGTTTTTATCTGAAGATGAGGCAGAGTTGCTCAAATCAGCTTACAGTGCCACAAATTTTTCACAGAATCTGAGCTTAAAACTTATGAACCTTTTTGGACAGTATGGTGGTACTATAACACCAACAGTTAACAATATTAAAGAAACAACAATAACATTAGGAAAACTAAATATGGTAGCTAAGCCTTTGTATGGGATCAGTCAATTATCAAAAGGAATGTCTGCATACCCGTTGTTATGGAAAGGTGTGACAGAAGATATTGTTGTAAATTTGCAGAAGTTTCACATGCCAACACCCCAGAAGGTAATCGACAGAATATTTTACAATGAAGCTGATGACGTCATTTTACGTTCAATGGAAGAAAGGGTCAAGATGAATTTTGAGAGATACATCATGAGCTTAAACCAGAAAGAATTGGGGCAGTTACTCCGTTTCTGGACAGCTGCCGATACCTTGTGTTCAACGGACAGCTTAACCGTTGCATTTAATTCATTAGAAGGACTGCTGAGAAGACCAATTGCCAATACTTGTTCCTCTACTTTGCAGATAAGTCGAATGTACATGTCTTTCAGTGATTTGTCTGATGACTTTTCTCTTTATGTCAACCATAAGACATCTAGTGTATTTGACTCTGCATAATCTATATAGATGCAAATGGACAGACACAGGGACATTTAACTCACGAGATCAAAGACAAATGCATTTTGCATCAAATTATGAAGTTTTTGTTATACCGGTATCTAATATTAAGGTGATTGATAGAATAATATAACATTACATTATGTAAGTTTAGAACGTCACCCATTTTTTTATACCTTTTACTACATGTATGTACATATATGAGCATATTTGAATACATTTTTTTTTTAGCTCACCTGGACCGAAGGTCCATGTGAGCTATTACCATCACTTGGCGTCCGTCGTCGTCGTCGTCGTCTGTCGTCGTCGTCTGTTAACAATTTTTCAAAAATCTTCTCCTCTGAAACTACCAAACAGAATTTAATGAAACTTGGTATGAATGATCCTTAGGGTGTCCTGCACCAAACTTGTGTTTTGATTTTTGATCCGTTAAAAAACATGGCCGCCGTTACTAAAAATAGACTAGGGGGGGTCAGACTACTGTTTTTGGCTTATAAATCAAAAAGTATAAGAGATAGAGGAAATCTGAGGCCACGCTACTGATTCAGCATCAAAAGCTCTACAAAAGTCTCCATTTGGTCAAAGTTGTCAGATGACCCCTTATAGGGGTTACGGCCCCTTGAAGGTGAAAAATAGCATTTTTTCATGTTTTTGGCCTACAGAATGAAAACTATTGCAGATAGAGATAAGCTGTTGCTTGCTTAAATGTTCAGCTCATTTAACTCTACAAAATTCTCCATAGGGTTGAAGTTGTCAGATGGCCCCTTATAGGGGTTACGGCCCCTTAAAGGTGAAAAATAGCCATTTTTCATGTTTTTGGCCTACAGAATGAAAACTATTGCAGATAGAGATTAGCTGTTGCTTGCTTAGATGTTCAGCTCATTTAGCTCTACAAAATTTTCCATAGGGTCTAAGTTGTCAGATGATCCCTTATAGGGGTTACGGCCCCTGAAAAATAGCAATTTTTCATGTTTTTGGCCTACAGAATGAAAACTATTGCAGATAGAGATTAGCTGTTGCTTGCTTAAATGTTCAGCGCATTTAGCTTTACAAAATTCTCCATAGGGTCGAAGTTGTCAGATGACCCCTTATAGGGATTACGGCCCCTGAAAAATAGCGATTTTTCATGTTTTTGTCTTATAAAATGAAAACTATTGCAGATAGAGATTAGCTGTTGCTTGCTTAAATGTTCAGCTCATTTAGCTCTACAAAATTCTCCATAGGGTAGAAGTTGTCAGGTAACCCCTTACAGGGGTTACAGCCTTTGAAAAAAGCGATTTTTCATGTTTTTGGCCTACAGAATGAAAACTATTGCAGAGAGAGATTAGCTGTTGCTTGCTTAAATGTTCAGCTCATTTAACTCTACAAAAGTCTCCATAGGGTCGAAGTTGTCAGTAACTCCTTATAGGGGTTATGGCCCCTTATAGGTGAAAAATGGTGTTTTTGGCCTATAGAATGAAAACTATTGCAGGTAGAGAAAAGATGTTGCTTGCTTAAATGTTCAGCTCATTTAGCTCTACAAAAGTATAGGGTCAACATCAAGACCAGGTGAGCGATTCAGGCTCCTGGGAGCCTCTTGTTTACTTTTTACAAAATATTAAATTTGATTTTGATTTACATGTACATGTATTGACAAATAGACCAAATCTACTACTATTCTTTGTGGTCACACAAGGACAGTGATTGAAGAAAATAATGACATCACAGAACAAATTAAATTTCAATTTGTCCCCATCATATAAAGCAATATTTTTATCTTTGCTATTAAAATGTACACCTAGTGTTTACCTCTATATACATGTACATGAAAGGGTAAAATCATAATTGCTTTTAATTGTAAAATTCACAAAAAGGGGTAAAAGGCCATAAAATTGTATGTATACCAGAAATGAAACACATTGTAGAACTGATATTTCCTTGTCTATTGAGCGTGGTCTTTTTTGGATCTTTCAAATACTGACCAATTCACAATAATATTATATTAAATATTTCATAAGTATTTAACAATTGCATTAAATAGAGAAAAATGCATTTAAAACATTTATTTATTCAAATATGTTCATTTATGTACAAAAATGTATTTTAAATTAAAACTACATGTAGATTCTACTTCATGAGCAATTTGAATATTTGTACATTGTAAAAAAAATTCTTGATTCCCAACGTTCATGAATCTACTTTTTTATTTAAAGTGTTAGAGAAATAGCTCTTGTTGTTAGTTTAATATGCTGAGCCTCATGCAGATTTAGACCTTATGTTCAGTCAGAAAACAACAACATGCACATGTATTTTGTACTTTAATGTAATAAAATCTGTACATTGTGATCAATCCTTATGGAGTAGTGAATAAAATCTATGCCAATTATATCTACATTGTACATATCAATTTGATATGGCCTTGTATGTATTGAATTACTTAGTTTTGTGTTTATGTCAATTGTTTTTTTCTTATAAAGAACATCTTCATGTGTCTGCATTAATTTACTTGTGTGAATCTGAAGAGGGTGGTAAAGGGTTATTTTCGTGATTTTTTTATTTCTCATTCAGCCATGCATAGGGGGCTCATCGTTCATCGTGTTCACCTTAATTTATTTTTCGTGTTTCGTGATTTGCAAGGATTATTTTTTCGTTCATGGTATTTTAGACAAAAAATGCTATACAAAATATTGTTTACCAAGAAATCATAAAAATTCGAGGACATCTCAATTTTGGCTTACTCCTTGCAGTGTTGTAATATTTCAAGAATACACAACTGTCAAAAACTTAGCGTAATTCAGGGATTTTTCTTCATTAACGAATAATATTTCAAATGTTTCTTTATTTACCGTGCATCGAGATCAGCAAGAATTATTCTCCGTTCATCGTGAAAGCCACTTTTTATTTGCCGTTCAGCCGTGCACAATACCCCCCTTTACCACCCTCTCTGAATACTATTGTAAATAAATTATTTAGAACTCAAGTTTTATGCATTGATTTACTTTTTGTCTAAACATATATACACTTGGACAAAAGTTAGGGACCACCTAAAAACAATTTTTGATTTAATCAAGAAAAACAGAAATTATTCTTTCAAAAGACTGTCAATATGCAATAAATTTGACCATGTAAAGAAATTTCAGGCAAAAATAGGGGGGCATATTTTTTTCACAATATGTGAAAATTTGAATGATATCGAACTTGAAAGCCTTATTCTAATGTTGGAAAATGGAAATTCTTTACGATTAGGTCATTTTTTACACAATGGAGAACAAATTCATAGTTACAGATTATTTTAGCTGCAAACTTTTTTTGGATTTTTTCTGTGTAATTTTCCCCATGTTCACAAATGTAATGGTTTCATGACAACAAAACGTTTAAACATTAGCAGACATATTAGTCTTTTTTCACCATGGCCCATGCAGGTTTTTGATCAAATTTATATGCTTCTGTACGAAAATAAGATAACAAAACTATTGAAAATTTTAAAAATTGGTGGTCCTTAACTTTTGTCCAAGTGTATATATAACAGATATCTTATCATATGATACACACAAAAAATCATACATGTATGGGCAGCTGAAATAAGTAGTAGGAGCTCCAGAGATTTGAATTTTAACTGACATTTTGTAAGACAAACAGTTTGTGATACATTGTACGTAAGGCATCTGAGAAAAGCTTAATATAGAGATTTTCCTATCGACCTGTCCCAAGCAGGAAGTAGGAGACTGACAGGTTAGAATAAACTTTGGGGATTCATTCTTTCAAAATGAAACACACTGCGAAATTTCAAATCATTCCTACATGTATGTATGGTTTCTTAAAAAATAGCTTTTCACATGTTGTTTAGCTGAGTACACCAAGAGAATTTCAATGACAGAACACCAACATACACATAAAACTATATCATCTAAGACATGCATGTGCTACCACTACCATGATAATACCTAGAAATAAATAAAGAATGTACATGAATCCAGATGCCTCTACATAGGGCCCCAACCATTAGCTAGAATCTGACAGGTCTGAAAGTCACTTAGGCTGTACATTGTCATACTAATCCAATTCATATCAATGTCATGAATGGTCTCTGAGAAGAGCTTGAAGGAAATTTTCTGACATTCTGACATGAGTAAAATGTATTGCCCCAGACTTGTTGTCAAGGGGGCGTAAAAAGGAATATACCTGCTATGTTGATCAATTTTTACAACCTGTGAATCAATTGATATTTTCATGCCATATAAATTACCCATAGCAATTATTTCTCCACCCCCACTTTGGTGGAGACATATTGTTGTTGTCATGCCCCTCTGTCTGTCACAAAGATTGTCAGCACAAATTCTCTGAAAATAATGAGCCAAATTCAACAAAACCTAGTTTGTAGGAAGGACACCATATGTACAAATAAGCAAGAAATTTTAATTCACATTTTTTGTGGGAGTAATGACCCTTTGAATTTTCAGCCTGAAAATCTCATTTATCATTTTGTCAGTATAACTCTCTGAAACTACTGAACAGAATCAATGAAACTTAGTTCCCAGGAAGTTGTTGTAAATATTACAAGGAAATTTTTTAATTCAAATTTTTGTTTAATTTACAGCCCTTTGAACTTAAACAAGAGGCTCCCAGGAGCCTAAATCGCTCACCTAGTCTTGATGTCAACCCTATATTTTGTAGAGCTAAATGAGCTGAACATTTAAGCAAACAACAGTTTTTTCTTTATCTACTATAGTTTTCATTCTATAGGCCAAAAACACAAAAAACCGTTATTTTAGGGGCCATAACCCCTATAAGGGATCATCTGACAACTTCAACCCTATGGAGACTTTAGTAGAGCTTTATGCGCTGAACATTTAAGCAAGCAACAGCTTTTCTCTATCTGCTATAGTTTTCATTATATAGGCCAAAAACATGAAAAAAGATTATTTTAGGGGCCGTAACCCCTATTAAGGGTCATCAGACGACTTCGATCCTATGGAGACTTTTGTAGAGCTAAATGAGCTGAACATTAAAGCAAGCAACAGCTTTTCTCTATCTGCAATAGTTTTCATACTATAGGGCAAAAACATGAAAAAACGCTATTTTTCACCTTTAAGGGGCTGTAACCCCTTTAAGGGGTCATCTGACAACTTCGACCCTATGGAGACTTTTGTAGTGCTTAATGAGCTGAACATTTAAGCAAGCAACAGCTTTTCTCTATCTGCAATAGTTTTCATACTATAGGTCAAAAACATGAAAAAACGCTATTTTTCACCTTTAAGGGGCTGTAACCCCTATAAGGGGTCATCTGACAACTTCGACCCTATGGAGACTTTTGTAGAGCTAAATGAGCTGAACATTTAAGCAAGCAACAGCTTTTCTCTATCTGCAATAGTTTTCATACTATAGGGCAAAAACATGAAAAAACGCTATTTTTCACCTTTAAGGGGCTGTAACCCCTATAAGGGGTCATCTGACAACTTTGACCAAATGGAGACTTTTGTAGAGCTTTTAATGCTGAAGCAGTATGATGGCATCAGATTTCATCTATCTCTTATACTTTTTGATTTACAAGCCAAAAACAGAAGTCTGACCCCCCTGGTCTATTTTTAGCAACAGCGGCCATGTTTTTCGACGAATCAAAAATCCCCACATCAGTTCTGTGGGGGATACCCTAAGGTACCATCAAACCAAATGTTTGAATCTGTTCAGCCTTTTCAGAGAAGAACAAGTTTGAAGAAAAGTTAACGACGACGGACGCCAAGTGATGGCAATAGCTCACATGGCCTTTGGCCAGGTGAGCTAAAAAAGGACTAGGGCTGATAAGGGCCATTTTTGGCCCAAAAAATATTTTTGTTGGAATTCAAGTAAAAATTGTGACAAGACTTAGTTAAATGTCAGTACTTTAATGCTTCATAGACAATTTAATATTTTTTACCATACTGTGAGGTCAAAATTGAACAAATTGCACAAAATTAACAAAATCGGCTGTTTATCAGCATATTTTTAATAATTGTCGCTCTTGGAAGTGACCGCAACACCCATGTACCACAAAATCCTTTTGGTAATAAATTAATTTGGTCCTGAAAAATATTTTCCCAAAGTATCTATTTGGTACATGGCTGTACACACTACTATTGAAAACAAAATAAGCATGAAAATAATGTAAAACCGCTAATTTTGGCCAAATGTTGAAAATCTTCCAACTTTTAATGACATTTTCTATATATAGATTAAATGGATTGAAATAATTTTCATTGTTTATTATGTCCCTAACCTTTGCCTAAGAAAATAACACAGTGAATGTAGAATACTAGAACTTTTAATTTTCAGCCATAATTTGAGGCCAAAAACAGGCCTTATCAGCCATGGTCCTTTGTTGAAATTCCTCATTTATTATCTTGTTGGTGCAACTCCGCTTAAAAAAAACCCAGAATTTAACATGTTCAACAAAACTTGGTATGCAAGGAATTTTTGGGAAAAGAGGAGGACATCATTTTAAGCAAAAAACAAAATAATTGTTTCAGGTTATTTTATCATTAAATAAGTCTTGGTCACCTTAGGGTTTAACAACCCCTTATTTGGCCAACTAAAAAAAAACACCAGAACAACCAACAGAGTGGAAATGTCTGCAGGATATTGGTGTTCAGCAATGGCAATTTTTTAGGTGTTGTGTACATGCAAACTTGAGTAAAACCTTATGCTAGTACTGGAAAGTCATCATAGGGACATTAAATAACATGCACACCTGTGTAAAGTTCATGAACAAAACTTTGTTAAAACAAGTCAATATATTGTACATTCATGACATTAAGTTATTCAATGTTATTTGCTCTCACAAAGTCTAACACTTCACCAAATACATCAAGTCCGTTGCTAGCTGAAGGTCTAGTTACTATGATGGACTCCTTCATTTCCTCAAGCTTTTCATTCAGAAGGGGACAGTTAAACCTTGGAAGAAGGAAGTTTTCAACATCCCGAGTAATGTTAAGTTCTGACAATATCTCTGACAGACTGTCAACTGGTGGTTGAGAAATATTCATCATGCCTCTTGTACTGTCTTTTCCAGTCAATAAGGATTGGAACCAGAGCATGTGTGGTGACTGGTTATGCTCAGTGCGGACTTTATGGTGGTTGTGAGCTTCCATCCACTCCTTGCAAGACTGGTCTATTCTTGGTCCAAAAGTGTACTGCAGTACAAACATATGAACAGGATCTGCCACATCTAACAACTTCATCTCTTCCATATAACAAAATAGTTTGTAAAAAGGGTCGATGACCTTTACAAATACATCCCTCCACAAACGTTCTATTCTCTGGTTGTGGACTGATGGACCAACAAGAAAACTGCCCCGATCATTCCCATTAACATGTTGAATTATTCGGCCAACATCAACAAACTCTGTACCATGATCAGCTCTGACACGGCTTGGTATACCAAAGTTGTCCGTACCACCAATAAAAAATGCAGCTGCTGATTTTGCTGAGTTTGTAGTTGCTGTCCTCAGGAATGTGATCATTCGTGAAAAACCATCAATCCCACCATGAACAACCATACCCCACCTAAAAATACAAAAGAAATAATCAAATATTAGAATAAAGGTTAATCTCAAGAAGTTGTTGTCAGATGACACATTTTGTGTGCTGATATCATTGAATGAAAACACTTGCAGATTAAATAAAAAGCTAAGCTGGGCGTAAATGTTCAGCTGCTGCTAAAGAAAGTCTATAAGTGTCGTTTGGGTCATACATGTACTTGTCAGAGGTCCCTAAAAGCCAATATTAAAAAAAAAAATTTAGGGGTTATGTCCCTTAAAGCCAATAAAAAAATATTCTACATTCTCAATCCCTCCCATCCTGATTTTTCAGCCACTTTAAAAAAAAATTATTTTTGGTGTTTTGGCAAATTATGTTCATCTTTGGCCAATTTCCTTTAAAACGACAGAAAATTTTACCAAAACGGATAAAAAAATATAAAATAAACATGATAAAAATTCACCATTGTCAAGAAATTTGGATGAAAATCCAAGAATAATTCTATTATGGCCTAAAGGTCAAAACTGAGTTTGTATATAATGTACATGATGTATTTGCATTAGCCCTCACAAAAAAGCATTTCGATGACTTTTAATAGTCACTTACAATGTATGCAGTCAACACAAACCTGCCAAATGTTTCATAATTACTGATATATATGTACATGTCATGCATGTATATATGTTTACAGTTGAAGCAAAAAATTAACAAAGTCTTCTGTATCAGGGATATTTACAAAGTACTACGTTTGATATACATGTACATTCATATATATACTGAAATGACTGATAAAGCAACAATTTGTAAATTTATACCTTTTCAACGAGTGATGAGTATCAAGATGCCAAAGAAAGTTAGCATATGGTACACTGTATTTTCTTCTGCTTGTTGTAGTTGACCATCTAGTTGCTGTTCCTACACTGTCAATCTCTCTAAGAAGCTGTCTACATCTCTCTCTTTGAACACTTATTCCAATACTTCTGAGGTGTCCATGAACATCTTCAGATCCTAAAAAAAATAAAGGATCCTGTTCATGAGAATGATCACATGGCAGAATTTAGTAAACATGGGTAACGGTACATGTACAATGCTAAACATGTTTCAATTCAATTATTCAATTATTTGTTAGTATCGATTTCAATTACTTCACATCATTTTTGAGAATATCAAATACATTGTACATTAATTTTACCATTAGACCAATACACACAAGAATGAACATCAACAATCAATTGATTACACAGCCTGTTACTCATTGATGTTTAGCTGAAAGTACATGTAGATCACAACCTGCATCTGAACCATGCATCCTGCTTATTAGGTGCAGCTACATGTAGATTGTATTATACGTTTGTATATACATGATATACATATTTAAGATGCACCTATATATACATGAGCATTTGTACCATGCTCTATGATAAGTAATTAATCATGTTAATAATATATATATATGTTGATATGACTCTTGGTGCATTATGTAAGTCACTTTTAATCTGTATTAAGGTTAGCTAATAACCCCACTTCAACATATAAATGTACATACATGTATATCATCAGTGGTCATATATACAGTATACAAGTCCCGTGCGGGGCCCGGGAGGCGAATAGGCCCGCAGCAGCGCTAAGCTTGTCGGTAAAAGTCCACTAAAGAGCGCTCAGAAACTTGACATCGGGTCAGGCCGCTTTGCCCACAAAGCGACTGGGATGTGTGCCCCAGGTGGTTGAATGGGGCAGCCCTGACATCGAGAGATGCGGGGTCGTCAGGCGATAATGCGGAAAACCTGACCGCAAACCATAGTGGTGCACCGTGTTGGGAAAAATGTCACGTTCCTTTCACGTTAAAGAACCCTGCTGCAGGTCTCGGTAAGAGTAGGACCCGTAGGATCCCCATGCAGGAGGCAAAATTTCCCGTCCCTACCCATCACTCCTTTTTCCAGTGGCAGTCAAAACTCTCCAACCCGATTGGCCTTGTTTCCCCATTTCATCCACTTCATCATCATTTCATGTTCATTGTATCACCACTTTCATGTTCATCTCCCGGATATAGCCGAAATCGCGCTGCTTGGGAGTAAAGCAATAACTAACTAACTAACTAACTATATAAACTAACCAGTATACAAACCGCAGATGCTGCTGCAGCTACTGTTAATTGAAAAGCAAACACCTTTTCTTGTCAGCAGCTTTTTGTCAAAGACATGACAATTATACACTGATGCATGTGAATTACAAAATGTATCTTACACTTTTACCATGTTGACCCCTATTTGTTATACATGTTCTTGCAATTGTACATACATGTACATACATGTACATTAGTAAATGCTAATACATGTACATGATGTACAAAGTATATGTTAACGTAAGCAAAAAAAATGTTGGTTCCAGCTGAAACATATGGTAATATATAGTACACTGTACATACCAGCATTTGGATGCCTTCTGTTATAATCCCTGATATGGTTCTTCAAGCTGTCATCATCCATGCTAGTGAAGTTTGACCTCACTGCTTTGTTGTCTTCATTGAGTCTTTTATACAAAGTGTTAGGATGTACAACACCACCAAGCAAACCATTTTTGGCAATTTGCTGAATGGAAAATCCAAGCTGCAGTAACTGGTTCAATTTCTCCATATCAATAGTGACCTTGGGTCGACCAGTTCCGAAACCATTAGGTTCAGTTAAATCTGAAAAAAAGAAGACCCTCCTTTTGAATACTTATTCTATTCTTATGTTTTAGCTAGTCTAAACCATATATAAAAAATAATTATAATGCAAATATCATGAATATGGAAGACAATATGTACATTGTATCAGTATATAGGGTTGAAATTACAGTAACATTGTTTGATTATATACTAGACATTCATATATATTATCATTTTCGAATAATCATGCATTCTGCAGTTTCTGTGGAATCCGATGGAGCATGAACGTAAACACGTTACAGATAGCTATAAATAGACCATGCATATGTATGTATATACATGTACATGTATATTTAATTTTACAGAAAATCTTTATGTTAAATACATAATTTAAACTAATTGAAATTGAAAACATGTACATGTATATACATATAATATACATGTATCTTATCTATACATTGTACATGTACATATACATATATGATGGTCTGGCTGTACATGTTTTGGCTGAGTATACAACTTATTTGATCATGTTGATGCCATGTATATACATGCACATGTAAATATAATAACATCAATCTATTTTGGGTATAGGGTCTCTCCACAATTGGAAAGGCAACTGCAAGAGCTTAAGACTTAAGAGGCGATGGGTCATTAGCACATCAAAAATGAAAATTGGCCCCCTTTCATCTAAAAAATTAATATAGCATAATAAGAAATGGCAATGGTACGACATTTTGAATTTTCTTGATAAAAGTGGTAAAAGGCCCTTTGCTAAAAATTCCTTCTCAATCCCTGGTAACCTTTGTAATATGTACATGATGTAGCCCATTGTAGTTGTTAAAACTACCACAGGTAGGGCAGTTGCAAGGTCAGGAAAAAAAAAAAATATCAGCTACATGTACGTCAGTACGTACAATGATGAATGTACATGTACAAATGTATGTGTACTGTACAATGAAAATCTAAAAATATCGCAATTTGCTGAAAATATTACCATAGACCTGTATATTAAATAGCTATTTAATATACAGATCTATGATATTACCATGATTACTTGTTCTTCATTTCAGTTACAACCCTAATTTGATGAGTTTTCCCAAGGCTTAGACTGGGTATTGTCATGATTGTACGGTACATTAAGTGTGCGGCCAATCCGGCCATGAATTTTCTACACATACATGTACATGTACCGTAAAAGAGACACCCATTCTTAATAATTTTTTTTTGCATTTATGTGACCTACTCAAGTACAAACACATATATACATGTATAATTCTTTGTATACTTAATAAATGTATGTTGTTTTCAGATCTTACTATAGATATTCTATTAAAAGTTAAAATTAGAGCTGGTGGTGTATAGTGGTTAACATTTTGGGCTAAGTACTAAACACCAAGGTTCATGGTTCGATCCTCGTCCAGGGCATACCAGGGTGAAAATTTCATGAACCTCAACTCTGATCAAAATATTTGCGAAACAATGGCAAGTTGGCAACCAATATCTCCAATAAACCACGGGTGGCCATGGATTATTTCCCAATTATGATATCCTAATTAAATTTACATATCGATTTGAGCATGTACATGTATGTTTACCAGCCATAATTTCTTGGACATTTTAAGTCTCAATACAGGAACCCCAACAAGAGGGTTGGAGGTAAACAATGTACACAAGAACATGAGTTATGGGGAAAGATTCATGTTCATTAAGTCATTTGAACAGTTGAAAAATACCTAATCTGTCAGCAGGGTCAACATCTATTGTAGTGGATGGTTGTGCATCAGGTTGAACTTGAAGGCATGATTCTGTTTCCTTAAGTAAACGAATAGTGTTCTTTAACCCTGTAACAGGAATGTCAGAAGCTTCTTCAAGTCTCTCTAAATTCGCAATCAAACTGCAAAGTTCTCTTCTGGATTTCACTGTGTTTACTGACCCTAAGTCAGACTGTCTTTTCAAGCCCCTGAGTACCGATTTTGCTCTGTCGATTACATTACTTGTTGTACCGATGTGAGATCGTTGTGTGCGGTTCATACTTCTCGTTTTATAACTGATATTATCACTCCAAAAAAGTTAAATACTATTTACTATTTACAAATGGCGCTGTTTACGGAGTACTAAGAAAATATGTTACGTCCAATTCGATTGGCAGATATAAAAAATAAAGGATTTTGATTGGTCTTCAGCTATCAATGAATTAATGAATGAAGTCCAATGAAAAGAGAAAAACCCCTTATATCTGAGGTATTGCAAGTTTTTTTTCAGCTTTATATTAATAAAATTAGCTATCAATGAGTTGAATAAAAATAACTCATTATTCCAGAGGTTCTAAATAGATATCTGTAGTAATCAGGAGGTATCTATGGGATAGCTGTCAGGAAACCCCCGGTTACCTAAAATAACTATCAATACCTGATGGTATTGGGAGTTTCGCCTAGAAAACCCCCAGTTAGCTGCCAGTAAACCCCCAGTTACCTGAGGTATCCTATAGATACCAGGGTTTTTGTTAAAACGGCGTGCCATACATATGCCCCAGTAGTAGCTTAGCACAGCTGCATCCCCATCTTTTGACCTTGACCTTGATTTTCCGGTTGAGTGACTTTGATTATTTTTATTGCATATATTTGCAATGTTTAAGTTCTATAAACTTCTTTTTATCTCAGAAACTGAAAATCCATGTAAATATGTAAATTCAAAATATAGTGGAAGTAAGAAAGAATAATTGTTTCTGATGGTGCCGGCAGGCGAGACATACTTTAGTGTTAACTCTTGTTTTACTGTGTGTTTATCATCCATCAATATAATAATGTTGGGGTTTCTATTGCTGTGTCAAGCATATATTGCATGTCCCATCATTTGTTAAATTGCATTATGTTATTGCACTTCTCTATATCCATAAGCACATCTACTTTATCAGATAAACTTTACCTAGAAGATTATTAGTATTGATGTTTTCCCTCAAAAGACTATTACCCCGTTTATAGTTTTCTCAGAAGACTATTGCCCAGTTGAAACTCTTAGGAGCCTTGTAGAAGTCAAATATCCGGTTAAGATCGGTTACCGTAGTTATCTCAAAAAGTATTACCTGAATAACGAACTATCCGACAGAACTTGTACTAGTTCGGTTGGAAGACTATAGCCTGGTTAATAGTAAACTATTTCCGACTTGAGTTCGCGTTGCTGAATGCGGTTTTGTTGTTATGTGTGTTTGTGTTTTATGTTGTTATGTGGTTTGTTTTGTTGTGTTGATTTTTGTCTGCCGGTTTTGTCTTTGTCTTTATGGTTTTATGATATGTACTGATTACCCCTTTGGTACACCTTTGCTTCTCCCTATTGATGGTTCTCTCAGATAATAATCCGTGCAATAATCATTTGTTTGGTGCGTGACTAACCGTTCATTTCAAAGAAACAGACAATATATTTTTCTGAGTTCATAAGTGTTGTAAACTATCGCATCTCTGGTCTCTTTTTTAACCGAATCAGACCATCTGAAGGGTCCCGGGGTTACTCATCCGAGCAATTTAATTAGTGATCGATAATTGAAGCAGCATTTTGGTCTTGAAGTTGTTCCCATAACATTAGTTGCACACAAGTAAGCAGATCTTTTTTTATTTCTTTTATTTCGCTAAATGAGCTGAACATTTTGACAAAGCAACAACTTTTCTCTTTCTACGTCAGTTTCTATGCTCAATGACAAAGAGATGGAAAAAATGTTAATTATCTAAGGGACAATACTAGTAGCTCAAAATGTATTTTTAAAAATGTGGTCATTTAGGATGAAAATGAAGTTGTTCTTTATTTCTTTAAACTGAGTAATAAAACTCATACAAGGAGAGATTGACTATTTTAGTAAACATATGAAAACAAAATCAGAACCACCGGTTCCAAATAACGAAAGTGACTAATCAGAGACACTGAAATCAAAAATTGTAAAATGTACAAGGCAAAAACAACCTAGAATGTGAAGATAATACATGTACTGTAAAGTAACAAAATACTGGTGTCAAAAAGTCCGGTATCTGATGATTTGTTTTTTTAGCTCACCTGGCCTTTCACTTGGCGTCCGTCGTCGTCGTCCGTCGTCGTCGTCGTCGTTAACTTTTCTTCAAACTTCTTCTCCTCTGAAACGGCTGCACAGATTCAAACCGAATTTGGTCTGGTGGTACTTTAGGGTATCTCCCAAAGAACTGATGTGGGGATTTTTGATTCGTCGAAAAACATGGCCGCCGTTGCTAAAAATAGACCAGGGGGTCAGACTACTGTTTTTGGCTTGTAAATCAAAAAGTATAAGAGATAGATGAAATATGATGCCACCCTACTGCTTCAGCATCAAAAGTTCTACAAAAGTCTCCATTTGGTCCAAGTTGTCAGATGACCCCTTATAGGGGTTACAGCCCCTTAAAGGTGAAAAATTGCGTTTTTCATGTTTTTGCCCTATAGTATGAAAACTTTTGCAGATAGAGAAAAGCTGTTGCTTGCTTAAATGTTTAGCTCATTTAGCTCTACGAAAGTCTCCATAGGATCGAAGTTGTCAGATGACCCTTAATAGGGGTTACGGCCCCTAAAATAACCTTTTTCATGTTTTTGGCCTCTAGAATGAAAACTATAGCAGATACAGAAAAGCTGTTGCTTGCCTAAATGTTCAGTTTATTTAGCTCTACAAAAGTCTCCATAGGGTCGAAGTTGTCAGATGACCCCTTATAGGGGTTACGGCCCCTAAAATGGTGTTTTTTCGTGTTTTTGGCCTATAGAAAGAAAACTATAGCAGATAGAGAAAAGCTGTTGCTTGCTTAAATGTTCAGTTCATTTAGCTCTACAAAAGTCTCAATAGGATCGAAGTTGTCAGATGACCCTTAATAGGGGTTACGGCCCTTAAAATAACCTTTTACATGTTTTTGGCCTCTAGAACGAAAACTATAGCAGATACAGAAAAGCTGTTGCTTGCTTAAATGTTCAGTTTATTTAGCTCTACAAAAGTCTCCATAGGGTCGAAGTTGTCAGATGACCCCTTATAGGGGTTACGGCCCCTAAAATGGTGTTTTTTCGTGTTTTTGGCCTATAGAAAGAAAACTATAGCAGAAAGAGAAAAGCTGTTGCTTGCTTAAATGTTCAGTTCATTTAACTCTACAAAAGTCTCAATAGGATCGAAATTGTCAGATGACCCTTAATAGGGGTTACGGCCCCTAAAATAACCTTTTACATGTTTTTGGCCTCTAGAATGAAAACTATAGCAGATACAGAAAAGCTTTTGCTTGTTTAAATGTTCAGTTTATTTAGCTCTACAAAAGTCTCAATGGGATCGAAGTTGTCAGATGACCCTTAATAGGGGTTACGGTCCCTAAAATAACCTTTTTCATGTTTTTGGCCTTTAGAATGAAAACTATAGCAGATAGAGAATAGCTGTTGCTTGCTTAAATGCTCAGCGCATAAAGCTCTACAAAAGTCTCCATAGGGTCGAAGTTGTCAGATAATCCCTTATAGGGGTTTTGGCCCCTTAAATAACGGTTTTTCGTGTTTTTGGCCTATAGAATGAAAACTATAGTAGTTCAGAAAAACTGTTGCTTGCTTAAATGTTCAGCTCATTTAGCTCTACAAAATATAGGGTTGACATCAAGACCAGGTGAGCGATTTAGGCTCCTGGGAGCCTCTTGTTTTAATTATTATTCCCTATGCATACCGCTTTACCCTTTTCAGTCTGTTCGTCTGCAATACAAAAAAAAATCGTAAACAGC